>SNQJ01S0051260.1:15100-25118 GCA_010110895.2 Picea sitchensis
TTCATTTGTTTGACAAGTGGAGTCAAAAATTTAATTTCAAAAATTACTCACTAATGTAATTTATTCTATTTGTAGACAAGAATGGAATGAGTAAGCGGTCGGTCGGACTTGTGATACACAAGCATAACTATAAATGTGAACCCATGAGTTCGCCAACCCACTCACCTTGTCACATCTATTTTATTCTACTATATTTGTATATGTGCGTTTCATTTCCTTTGGTGCAATAGCTTCATATATATAGTTTTATGTGTATTTATCATNTATAAAGGTAGGGTTGGAACTTATCAAAAGAATGTCATATTAAAATAATAGTTTGATTATCTTCAAAAGATGCTAAAGCTAGTGGGGAGACATTAATAGAGAAAATATATAAATTTAGATTTATATTTATTATGAGAGTTTAACAAAACATTATTACATATTAATAATAAATATGTGTAGAGGGACTATAGCAATCGATAATTTGTTGACTTCATATTAATATGTCCTTTGACTATAAATTTTCACATCATTTCTATTGTTCGAACTATAGAACTAAAAACATTATTTTTTTTATAATAAAAAAAAAGTTGTATGTCATCATCTCATTGGAGAATAGATTCGAAGTCTTATTGTCAGCTTCACTATTCCCAATGTTTTAATTCATGTTTTAATCCAAGATCAACATGCATATATTTTCTTATGCATTGCTCAAAGGTGGATTAATGTTAGCATTAGTTTGAATGTTTATCTTAGCATTTTCTGCTAGCTAAATTTATCCTAAGTTTCGTTAATTATAAATATTTTTATGTTTGTTGTACTATTGTTATTATTATTATTATTACTTTTTATTATTATTAAGTACTTAGCATACATAAACAGGTCTTCCACATGCATTCTTTCTTAAATGTTTACACAACGCGAGGCCCTTGGACGGTTCTGACAACCTTAAATGTTTATATGACAGGCCTCATAACGTTAAATGTTTACTTAACACGCGTGTTACAATACATTTTCCTCCGATTTTTGGATACAATCTTGTTTGTAGTGAATTTGGGTAATTAGACCCGTTCTTGCAGTTTGCAGGGTTGAGATCCTACACCCTTGTTTGCTTCAACTTTGAAAGGTTGGTTTCCTCCATCCGTATTTGGACCTATTGTTCTGTATCATAACATGAAACAACTATCGTCCTTCAAAATTGTGAGAATTTCGTTGGTGGTAGAACTTGGGATTTTATATGCTTCATATGCTATGAAAACTATAGTTTCATAGGAAAATTGGACACTAATGGAATGTATATTTCTGGTAAGTCCAATGTCTCCAACCCTGATTCCTTTAACATGACTATTGAGAATCTCTTAACCAATTTTTCAACTAAAGTAGTTTTCGATGGCTATGTACCAATGATGAATTAGGGAAGCTTTTGGGGAAGGTGACCATCGCTAGCAGTGTAGTGCTGCCAAATATTCATCAGGTTCTCCTCCCCAAGAAGACCACTGAGAAAGTGGAGAAGGGTTCTGCACCAAAATCCCCCAAGTCAAAGTAAAAAATTTATTCATTCCTCGGCTTATTTGGGTTGTTCAAATACAATAAATGGTGTTTTATTAACACCACCTCTTATTTCGGAGTTGTTTTGGTTAACCACCCGAAGGGATATTATTTGTTCAGAATGAGGGTTTGGTGGAATCATTTACTTCTGTTTTTAAAAGTAAGCAGGTTATATAAATGTAATAGTATTTAAAGAAGTATTGTAAATTCCCTACCTTGGTTTTTATTAGGGCACATTTTTTAATCAAGTTTACTTCAACTGAAATTTAGGAAATTACTAACTGAAATTGCAGATTTGAAAATAGTGTAATTGCATATTCGAGTTGTTGTGTGTGTATAATATTGGTGTGAAATAATTTTTTCAAGGTGTATAGTATTGGTGCCTTGGAAATTTATAAATTTTGCATGGTCTATCAGCTTAGTGTTTCAAAAATTTAAAAGTTTTTTAGGTGTTGTTTCAGAAATTTTTTCATAAATTCAGAAATTTTTTCAAGGTGTATAATCTTGGTTTCTTAGAAATTTAGAAATTTTAAATGGTGTATGAACTTAGTGTTTCCGTGTATAATCTTGGTGCCTCAGAAATTTAGAAAACTTTCATGGTGTTTTATCTTAGTGTTTCAAAAATTTAAAAGTTTCAGTGTTTAAAAAATTTAAAAGTTTCAGGTGTTTCAGAAATTATTTCAAAAAATTTAAAAGTTTTTTAGGTGTTGTTTCATAAATTCAGAAAAAATTTCAAGGTGTATAATCTTGATGTCTCATAAATTTAGAAATTTTTCATGGTGTATAAACTTAGTGTTTTCGTGTATAATATTGGTGCCTTGGAAATTTAGTACTTTTTCATGGTGTATATTCTTAGTGTTTCAGAAATTTAAAAGTTTCATTTAGACATTCTATCAAAACATAATCAAAATTTCAAATTTACATTCAAAAACATTAAAAATAATATTGAATAAAATTTAAATAATTGTTTATACTATTCTTTAATTAAAAAGTGTTATAGCATTATATAAATAACTATAAATTTTGGTAAAATGTTCTAATATTCTATAAATTACTAAATCTCATGTTGTGGTCGGTCGGACTCGTGATACATAAGCATGACTATAAATGTGAACCTATGAATCTGCCAACCCATGAGTCTGCCAATTATTCTACTATATTTTTATACGTGCATTTAATTTCCTTTGGTGCAATAGCTTAATATATATAGTTTTATGTGTATTTATCATCTTATAAAGGTAGGGGTGGAACTTATCAAAATCATGCCATGTTAAAATAATAGTTTGATTATCTTCAAAAGATGATAAAGCTAGTGGGGGCATTAATAAAGAAAATATATAAATTTAGATTTATATTTATTATGAGAGTTTAACAAAACATTATTACATATTAATAATAAATCTGATATGTAATATCAATATGGACCTTAATAGGATCTCCTATATGTTGGACCAGTCTAGTTGTTACTTAGTGTGTGTTGCTCTAAACATAAAGTTTGTTGTGCAAGATTGATTTTCTATAATTGTAAAGAAAGAGTTTGATAAATGGAGATAGTAATACTAAGCAAAAGAGAAAATCATTGTAATTTTATAATTGTCTTACTGTATTCATAAATAAAAATGAAAAATGAAAAATAAAAAATATATATGAATAATTAATTGAATAAAATTTAACAAAACATTATCACATATTAATAATGAATATGATAATTAATATTAATATTATATGATATATATCATTAATTTTACTTTATAGTTTATTTATTAATATTAATATAAAATAGTATATCCAAGTAGGTATCCATTTTAACTCTAGAGTCAAGAAGGATCAATTTCTAGGTACAAACCTTTATTCAAGTTTTGTACTATAAAGGAGGTTTATACCTTAAAAGATTTTATCCCTCTCCACACTTGAAAAATCCCCCATTAAAATGCATTTAGACATTCTATCAAAACACAATCAAAATTCCAAATTTACATTTAAAAACATTACAAATAATATTGAATAAAATTTAAATAATTGTTTATATTATTCTTTAAGTAAAAAGTGTTATAGCATTATATAAATTACTATAAATCTTGGTAAAATGTTATAATATTATATAAATTACTAAATCTCATGTTGTAGTAAGATGGACTCGTGATACATAAGGATGACTGTAAATGTGAACCCGTGAGTCTGCCAACCCACGGACTGTGTCACATCTATTTTATTCTACTATATTTTTATACATGAATTTCATTTCCTTTTGTGCAATAGCTTAATATATATAGTTTTATGCGTATTTATCATCTTATAAAGGTACGGGTGGAACTTATCAAAAGCATGTCATGTTAAAATAATGGTTTGATTATCTTCAAAAGATAATAAATGTATGCAAACAAGACTCATAATTAAACCAAAAAAGAATGGTCCCAACAATATCATCTAATCTATTTTTTTGATGATTATTTTCAAAATATGGAAAAAAAATGCAAACAAGACAAATGGTTAGCCTTAAAAAAGTTCTAACAATGAGATTTACTTCATTTGTTTGAGAATAAGTGGAGATACAAATTTAGTTTTAAAAAAATTAGTTATTTCATTTGTTTGACAAGTGGAGAGAAAAAATTAATTTCAAAAATTATTCACTAATGTAATTTATTCTATTTGTACATAAGCATGGAATGAGGAAGTTGTCAATCAGACTCGTCATACATAATCATGATTATAAATGTGAACCTGTGAGCTTTCCAACCTACTCACCATGTCACATATATTTTATTCTATGTAACATCCTTCTCTTACGCCCACTGAGCGAACTTATTCCTTGAGGATCACTTGCTTGCAAGTGATCCATATTATTATACTATTGGTCGTTTGATTATGATCATGAGATATTATGGATATGATGATATGTTATTTTATTGTATTTACATAGACAGGTGTTATTGACTAGGTCCTCCTGAGTGTGCATGACATTGGACATTGAGGATGTAGAGGCATCGATGAAACCCCTTGGACTCTCGATCGAGTTAGGGAATGGACTATTGGGGTTTGAATGTTGTTGATGTGACATATGTACATATTATTATATGTTATGATGATTGAGCATTATTGTTGACATGATTTGTTGATGGATGCAGGCTGACGATAGCTTGCCGAGCAAACTGACATGTGGAGTAGAGGGGTCACATAGGACAACCAGAGACATTGAGGGAGAGGTGTGGCATCAACCCTCCCACAACCTACTAGCACTCTCATCGTGACTCGAATAGTAGGTTAAGGATTACCTAGTTCGAGAAGACCCATGATGTTGTGAGGGAAAACTATGAAAGTCCCTCATGATGATTCTAAAGGGAGCACAATAAGGCAGGGGCATTATTCCTTAGAGGCCCTTAGTCTCCCAGAAGAACATTTGGTGGAGTATTGAATCTAGGTGTTTAATGTCTACCAAAGTTAGTCAAGAGGAAAGTGGCACCCTTTGAGCATGTAGTGCACCCTCAAAGGCGTGTCGCGCAAGGAAAATAGAAAGAGGCGAGTGGCACCCTTTGAGCACGTAGTGCGTCCTGAACGACACGTCGTGCAAGGCAAACAAAAAGAGGTGAGTGGCACCATTGGAGCACGTAGTGCATCATGCAGGGAATGTCATGATTTTAACGGGTAAGTGAATAAACCAAGTTGACCTTAAAATGAATGATGTGATAAGTAAGGTTTAAAAACAAATATTTTTCCCTAAAAGCAATGTCGACCAACCTAGTGAAATTAAAACCTAGGTCTAAGTAGAACATGTGATAACAAATAATAATAATAAAAAAACATGTAACAAGAAGGAGGGTAAGAAATTCAAACTTATTTATTAAATTCAAATTTATAATGGAGGATTAAATTTTAAAAAAAGGGGTAATGGTTGTTTTTTTTTATCTACACTTGCTAAATTAATTTTTAATTAAAAAGGAAAAAGGGTAAATGGTTGTTTTATATACACTTGCTAAATTGATTTTTAGTTAAAAAGGAAAAAAGGGGGAAACTTAAAAAAAATAGGAAACTTAAAGAAAAGGGGAAACGTCAAGAAAAAGGTGAATGTCTAACTTAGTAAGAATTATTTCCTTTGGAACTTTCTAATTGTGAAATCAACTAGGAGTTAAGTAAGGCGTAAGTCATTTAAGAAGTGTAAGAGAATTTTTGGATACCGAGGAGCATTTTTAGGAATTCTCTTAGGTGGATGAGGGAAATATGAAAATTTAATTAATTAATCAAAATGATTTTCTAGTGCAACTAGGGGATCAAGCAACATGTGTACAAGGGAGTTTTTTCAAAATTAATTAACTGAAAAAGGAATTAATGAGAATTTGGGAAACTAGTTACTTAAAAAATCTATAAAAATGATGGAGGAGGAGGAGGAGTATGGATCTCATCTTTTTGCGTAATGTTACACTGCTGAAATTTTACCTTGATTGAAATTTCTCTTGTGGGAGTTGGGATACCCAGATCGGGTAATGAGTGGTAGCTTGACCTTGCGAGACAATATGGGTGCTAACATTCTCTGGTATTGTGTGTGTGGCCCCTTTGTGGATCAGGGGGCTGAGGGGGAAAAATATTACCCCTAACATTGGCTGGGAGGTAACGGTGAGGTCACATCGGTCAGAAAGTGGGAGTTGGAAGGAGCACACACAGGACAAAAACTTTGGAGCATTCATGTTTGACTAAGGTACGCTTGTTAAGTTTTTACTTGAAATGAAATTTAATATACACATGTTACTTTTTTTTCTTGGTTGAATATTACATTGCCTTGATCTTCCTTACACCTGCTTTCCTACGGTATTTGTAATACCCTTGCTCATTGTATTCTGAATTGATTTCCCCTGGTGAATCCAATATATGATTGCAATGACTTCTCTACATTTGTTTTTATTGATTAGTACGAAGAAAAAATGAGTTTTTATATTTTGTCCCTTACACTTTAGTTAGTAGTATGTTCCTAAGTAGTCGTCTAGGAGTCGAATCGATGGTCATCACTCCGGTTTTTAAATACCTATAGATTCAAATGTCCTCCTTTCATGTGCATGGATAATAAGTGAAGGATAAATTTCTCCCAATTATCAAACCCTTGCTTATCTCTGTCTTTTTCTCTTATTATTAACCCCTGATCTTTGCACCTTCTTGTGAATAATTATCTCCGCGTTTTGATTGATTAAAAGTCTGATTTTCTATTTATTTTTAATTTCTTAAACTTCTGTAAATATCTGCATTTTGGATTGATAAAAATTTACTTTTGTGAATGATAACCTCTGAGTTTTGAAGGCCCAATATCTACGTTTTTGGATTGATAAAGCTCTACATGTTTGAATGATGAACCCCAATGTTATGGAATAATGATAATTCCCAGCGTTTTAAATGGGGAATCTTTGGGATTTTTTTTATGATGTCCATCGTTGAGGAATGGTAATTATATGCATTTTTTTATGACGATTCAAACGTTTGAAATGCTAAACCTATGTGTTTGATTGTTAGATCAAAAAATTCACACCCCATTTCTCCTGGTATTTTACACAGCATGTACCCCACGAATTTATGAGTGATTTACCCATATCTAATAAACAACGATTTATTTGCTTTGTTGTTGTGTATGACAACGATTTTATGTAGATATTGTTCGTTTATGATAGTGATTTTAAATATGACTGTGTTTTAATATGATTGCGTACATAACTGTGCTTTAAATATTGAATGACCGCTATTTGAAATTTATGATAGACAACACCTTTTAAATATATGATATACAACAATTCTATTTTGTATATACATATATTCTATACTCAGTGATTCTATATGATAGCAATTCTATATGACAACGATTCTATATGATATCAATTCTACATGATAGTGATTCTATATGCACCTTTTAAATATATGATATACAATAATTCTATTTGTATAGACAACGATTCTATAATCAGTAATTTTATATGATAGAAATTCTGTGTGAGAACAATTCTATATGATAGCGATTCTATATGACAACAATTCTATTTTATATTCTATTTTGTATATGACAATGATTCTATTCTATGTTCTATTTTGTATTACTAGACAATGATTTCATACTCTTAATAGACAGCAAGGGCATATGTTTAATAGACAGTAATAGCATATACTAATAGACAACAATTTCATACTCTTAATATACAACAAGGGCATATGTTGAATAGAAAGTAATAACATGTATTTACTAGACAACAATTCATACATTAAATAGACAACAATAGCGTATATACTAATAGACAGTAAAATCATGTATTTAATAGATAGCGAGTTATATTTGTTTCAGTTTCAAAGACAACAAATTATAACATTTAAAGGATAGTGATATATTGGTTCATTTTTAATAGATAGAGAATTCAGTTTTAAAATACATGTTTCATAGATAGATTATTAAATGAAATATTTGTTGAATATGATTTTTTTAATGTGCACAGATTGATGTAGTCAAGCGTCACCATGGAATAACTAGTACCTATAAGAGAATATACTACTTACTATGCGAACATGGTGTAATTCATCATTAAATTCCTCATTACATTCCCCATTACACAAGCATTAGTATTGATTATGTTAAGTGCATATTCTAATTCTCTTTTTCAATGAAAAAAGGAAAACAAGTAGTTATTCCATAAACAGTAAATAAGGATCAGTTTAAGGAATGTATGACTTATGTGGATTCAGGAAATTAATGTGACATATGATTGGTTAAAGATTATATTCCTAAGTGCCATTAACCATTTTTATGTAGGATTGTTTGGAATTTAAGGTGATGTATGATTGTTATTGTAGTCAAATTTCCCTTGTGTCTTGTGGAATTGTTGTTGGGTGCTTGGGTTTAGTCTTCATGTTTTTTACAGTTAATTCGGTCTCCTAGCACAAGGGATTTAGCTTGGGTTAAGGGTCTAAATATGTTATGTTGCGCCATGGTTACTGTCACACCTATTTCCTTGTGACGACATGATTCCTGATGAGGGGATCATTGTGCACCATGATGAATAGATGTGAATGATAACCTGGTTAGAGTCTTGTGCTTCCCAATGTGGAAATTTGTTCATTGTAATTGATGTTGGTACATGATTCTATAATGCCTCAATGTGTTTGGTTTGCGTTCCATAGAGGTTTCTAGTTACTATTCGTCGAAGTTGTTGTGTAGGGTTGTTTATGCTGTCCTTTAGCTTGTAGGAGTTGTCTTGATTGTGTCGGGCGGGTAGTCGTTTTTATCTGTCTATTGATTATCGCATGTTTCTCTTAGTTGCATGATGTGCTAGTTTCTTGAGTCTTTGTTGTTTGTTTCCTGATATGTGTGCATTGTGTTCATCATCAAGTTGTGAGGTTTAAATGTTGTCGTTGTTGCCTTCCTACCTAAAACACAAAAAAAATTGCACTTTCTTGCGTTGCTTGTAGTCGTAACGAATGGGTCGTTACATATGGTATCAGAGTAGGTTCAACCTTGTGACTGTGGATATCCATGATTTCCACTGCAGTAAACCCTTGAGTAATAACCTAATGCTAATTAAAAATTTAATGTGTCCATGCATTGATATCAATTAGAGGGCGCGACAGAGGTTCACAACGTGGTGTCGTGGAAGGAGGTGTGACACGTCGAGAAGTTCCCATGCCCTTGGAGTCTAACCCCCAAGGGGGAAGAACAATCCCTTGGGATATATTCGATTTTTGTAAGGGATGATGATGGTCTGACCAGGGTCATTCCAGAGATTTTCAGAGGCCTTGATTCACCATTTGTATTGAGATAAGTCTAGGGTGTCTGTACCCCTGAGGGTCCATAGCACGCCCAGCCAGTACTGTTAGTATTCACTGCGAAATCGAGAAGGTCAAATTTCTCGAGTTCTTTGGTGCCCAAGATGGTGCAGCAGCTAAGGCATGGTTGGAGAATATGGAAATGTGCTTTTCACTTCGTGACTATACCTCCAACATGAAGTTCCTAATGGCAGTATTTCAACTGAAGGGGAGCGCTCTTCTATGATGGAATACACTCCTGCCACAATTGAAAATGGTCGTCGAAGACGTGTCATGGGAATTGTTCGAGGAACAGTTCCAGGAGAGGTATATTTATGAGGAATTCATTGAGAATCATCTCAATGAGTTCAACGCCTTGTGATAGGGAGGTCATACTATTCCCGAGTACGAGGCCCATTTTCAGAGCTTCTTTGGTATGCTCTGCACCAAATTACAAAGAAAATTAAGGTCATCAAGTTCATGTTTATCCTTAATGTTAGGATTCAACTTCTACTTCGGGTACCAGAAATACTGGAGTGAAGAAAGTGTGTCAGAATGTGGGGAGCCACATTACCAGTGTGACTACCCAATGGAGAGGACTATAGTTTCTGGATCAGTCATACCCACTACCATAGGAGATTGGGGAAATTCCTATTGGATTATTGTAGTGGTGAATATGTAATGAACCTCACATTTCATTATGACAACAAGCCTCACATAACAAGTG
>SNQJ01S0051260.1:25169-44808 GCA_010110895.2 Picea sitchensis
TGTGGGTGTGTGTAGGAAGGTATAATGACATTATACTCAACATCGTAACATGACGATGAACACAATGCATGAAAATCACACAACAACAACATAACGACCAATCATAAAAGCACATCAAGCACCTGGAAGCAATGTACGATGCTCAACCAACGAAGAATAAGAATGACTACCCGCCCGTCCTACCCTGCAATGGTTAGGACCTCCAAGACACATAAGCAATGCTCAAGCCCAGGTTCCCATCGATTTTGACCATTTAAGGTCTCAAGGCTAGCGACTGTTCTGAGGAACAAGGACATGTCTACATCCCGCCCGACACAAGCAGACCAATCTTACAAAGCTAAGGACAATCATCCTACCAACCCCACACACCCAAACAATTACACAAGTAACTAGAATCTCTTATAGTGAGCAAACCAAGCACATTAAATGTTTACAAGACCAAGTACGAACATTAATTAGAATGAACATCAACGCCCTCAACGAGAAGCGCAAGCTAAAAACTACTTCACCAATATCATGATCAATTGTCGAGTCAAGCTAGTCAATAGTTACAGTCTGTTTTAGTCATCTATTACGAGCCCAACTTAGCATGTCTAAAATGAAAAATATCATTAAGGTACAATCTAAATTAGCCTTAAAACAAATTCCTTTGCGCAATTTTAAATTAAAAAGTGTCATCAGAGTACCATCTAAATCAACATTTAATGGACATTACTAAGCAGGTTTGAATCTTCGACTAATTAATAATTAAAAATATAATTAATAATTAATTAAAATCTAACTAGATTGTCTAAATTATGAACTATCCATTCATCAACAATCAAATAGACATTAGATACAAGAAATTTAGCAAGTTTAAATACCATGTCCATCATCACAATCTAATTGACTAATCTAATTTAATCCATATTAGAGCCCTAATCTACAATTACCATCTAAATTAACATTAATGCAATAAATGGAGCAAGTCAAGTCAAGGAGATAATTTGGGTCAACAATGTGCCCTCTAAATTAAATCTAAATGCAATCAATTAATCCATCTTAGATAAGTCATTACTAACACTAAGCAAAAATTACTTTAACCACCAAGTCTGGTAAAATCAATATTAAGGTTAAGTGACAAGTCTGATCTAAGTTAATCTAAGGTTGTCTAAACTAACAAGTCCTAAATAGTCAACCAACACAAATCTATATTAACCATTTAACGGGCACAACGATTTTAATCTTATCCATATTTTTCTATCGTTATTAAGGCAACACTATGAAACAACCTCCTTATAAATATCATAGGTTGTACACTATCCGTGATAACCATTACATTAGTTGTCCATCGATATAAACTCACCTATCAACGATAACCATTACATCAACTGTTCATCAAATAAATAAAAATCTGCAGGCAATTAATTTCAATGGTGGTCTAAATTATACAAGTGGTTGTTGTCCATTTCAATGCAAATTTTAAAGTTGTTCTGCGATTATAAACAAGAACCAATTCTACTCTATTCAATGCAATTTTTTTCTACTATAATGCGGTTAAAGATTAAATGCCATTCAGAAACAACCAATTCAATTGATGTTATTATTAACGCTAACCAGGAACAATAAATGTTAATGCCGAAGAATATCAGCGCTATCCAGATCATTAATGCAAAATAAAATTGTTGTCAAGTAATGTAAGGAAGGGAAACGCGTGGGCAACGAACAACTCTTTTAGAAAAAAAATCAAGTTTTTAGAGAGTAAAATCGCCAAGGCAACAGTTAGAAAAATATAAAGTAACAGAGAGTAAAATATAAAGTTCAGAGAGTAAAATTTCCAAGGTAACATAGCGTAAAATATAAAGTTTGTTGTACAATACTCATCAGAAAGAAATTATCTCATTGGCAGTAGTAATAATAACAGATTCGCTCAAGAAAAAGAAACTCAAAAAAAACTATACCAGATTGATAAATTGTCGACACCTGATATTCATAATCACTACCTCAGTAAAATTACAGAGGTACTAATTTGGTAGTGCAGATATAAAAATTATAAAATGTTTAATATCAGAGAATGTAAAATCGCCTTTGCACAATCAGTGAAATCGATGTCAGGGTGTCTATGAACAACGCAGTCAGGTAAACAAACGAATTGCAACACACTCAAGTAGATAACAGGATTGACTGTCGAGTATCAACAAATAAGAATCCAGTGGCCAAGGGAGGAATATATTGCAGGCCAAGGATGTATTGTAAGGCAAGGTTTGGCAAAGTAAAAGGAATACCAGAAGAAACACATAGCAATCGCCAGGAGAGGCCAGGAACGCATACTTAACCCAACCCAGGAGGCAATTTATAAAATATAGACTTAATTTAATTATTTTGCATTACCAGGATATCAATAGAATTTGCCTACTAAACTTAGATCTATTACATTATCAAGACACCTAAAAAATTTCAGACTGAATTTAATATTTTCATAACCAGGATACCAATCCAACACAACCAACAGTAAGACAATGCAAGGATTCATTGGGATAAGTTATTGAAATGATCGCCCGGAAACCAACATGACGCAAGAAATCCCAACGTAGACGTACTTTCACTAGAGGGTGAAAAACAACAAAATACCAAGGACAACAACATAGGTAGCCGATGGATGGGTTCGTCCTTCGCTTCACCATCCTCGCACAAAAAAGTAGGGCTTTGAGATCCATAGGTCTTTTAACGCTAAGGCGACGACCGTGGATCAGGCTCCTGGCCGACTACTTAGGCGAGGACTGGTGAGCTAGGGACGAAGGCTAAACAACCTCAAGGTCACAATCAACACCACAAGGCAGTCACGAAGTCAACAACCATCGAGCTAGGCCGAGGAAATTTTCAGTCATCAACTTAAAAAAAAACATCATTTTACTTTTCCATTAAATAAGCAGATCCAAGCATAAGTCCTAATACATTCTACCATACAAAAATGAAGAGAGTGTATCGTTGCCTGATCGCCCACTCTGAGTGGACGTCCTGTGCGCTCCATGCAACTCTCGCTCCCCGACCATCTAGACTTCACAGGTACCTCCCATCCAATGCTAGGGGTACTCTTCTTCCTCCTTATCCCCCTGAGCCGTAAAGGGGCCACACACACTATCCAGATATTTCGACTAGCTCCCAGCTTGCCTTGCAAGGTTGAGCTACCACTCCTCTCTAAGTTGGGTATCCCAACTCCCACAAGTAAATCAGCCAAGTAGATATTTCTGCAGTGTAACGTTACACAAACATAAGATGATCCTTCATCCTTCTCCCTCCTTCATTATATAGAGTTTTGAACTTCCTTTCTTTCCTAATATCTCATTTAATTAAAAAATTTAAAATTAAATTCCTAAAAATTCTTCTCCGTACAAGTGTCACGCATCCCCTTCCTTCCTCCATAAATTAGCTTCTTTAATTAATTAATTATCTTTATTTCCCTCACCCACCTAGAGTTACTCCTAGAATCACTCCTAGGTGTCCCCAAATTCTCTTACAGGTTTTAATAACTTTCCTTTTTAATAATTTGCTAGTTCAGTTTAAATTAGAAAGCTCTTAAATGGTAGATGCTTTACTAAGTTTGACCTTCCGCTTTTTCCTTTAATTTCCCCTTTTTCCCTTCTTATGTTTACCTCTTTTCCTAGTTTCCTAAAATTTTAGATTTTCCCTCTTTCCTCTTTTAATTAGAACTCAAAAAGGCAGGTGTGGAATTTTAACCCTTTTTCCCTTTTATCATTAATTAGTGTATTTTAAATTATCAAAAAGATAAAACAATTAATTCCTACAGATTTTTTTTTGAATAATTTAAATTTCTTCCTCCCTTCGTGTTACAAGATTTTATGAAGATCATGATTATTATTTAAGTTGTTGTTATTATTATTATTATTATTATTATTTTTAAAAGGTAGACAAAATTTTACCACTAGCGTAATTTAGACTAGACCTTAATTTTCGTGATGGGTGACATTTTATTAGAGAAAATGTTTTTTAAAAATTCTTATCACAATGTTCATCCTAAGCTCATCTAGGTTCATTCGTTTATCAATAACAATGTGACGTGCCCTTCAAGACTCACTAGGTGCTCCAAGGGTGCCACTCACCTCATCTGTTCCCTTACGCGATGTGCCCTTCAGGACGCACTATGTGCTCCAAGGGTGCCACTCGTCACTCTCAATTTTTCTTGTGTGACGTGTCCTTCAATATGCACCACGTGCTCTAAAGGTGCCACTCCCCTCTTGACTAACTTGGTAGACATCAATAAACCCTAGAGTCAACACTCCGCCAGGTGAACTTGTGGGAGACTAAGGGCCTTTAAGGACTAAGGCCCCCGCCTTATTACGCACCCCTTAGAATCATCGTGAGCAACTGTCGCAGACTTCCCTCATGACATCGTGGATCCTCTCAAAATAGGTAATCGTTAACCTATAGTTCGAGCCACGACGAGAGTGCTAGTAGGTTGTGGCAGGGTTGTTCTCCACACCTCTCCCTAAACATCTCTGGTAGTTGTACATGACCCCTTTACTCTACATGTGAGTCTGGTTGGCAAGCTATCATCAGCCTGCGTCATCAACGAATCATGTCAGAATATATCCATATCATATCATCTAATCAGAAGCATTAAATCACAGTGAAACATTCAAACCCCAATGGTACACTCCCCAACTCGATCTGGAGTCCAAGGTGTTCCGTCGATGCCTTTGCATCCTTGAGGTCCAAAATCCTGCACACTTAGTAAACCGAGTCAATAGAACCTGTCTATGTAAATGCAGTAAAACAACATGTCATCAACCCATAACGCCTCATAATCAAAATCAAAATTTTTAATAGCATAGTAATATGGATCACTTGTGAGTAAGTGTCCTCAAAGAATAAGTTTCTCAGTGCGCCAAAGAGGGATGTTACATACACCCCTTCTTGGTCTAAACTTCATCCTAAAGTTTCACAGTATAAATGCTGAAATAAAGTGTATCACAGTATCATATGTGTATCTATCAAACAAAAATGGAAACGGTTGGTGCATATCATATGCATCCTCCCAGGTCGCCGAGTGTGGACTATAATTGTCCCACAAGAGCTTGACCTGCTCTATCATTCGACACCGTAGCTGTCGAACACGATGATCCAAGATGAGGATCGGCTCAGCCATGAGCCCCCCCTCATCTGTCACCTGCAAGGAACTCATGTCAATAACATGTGTAGGATCACTAATATAATGTCTCAAAACAGATACATGAAAAATATCATGCATACGCCTCAAAGAAATAGGCAAGGCTAGTCGATAGGCCACAGGACCCTTTCTCTCCACAATATCGAAAGGTCCGATGAACCTAGGATAGAGTTTATCTCCCTTCCCAAACTTGACCGAACTCTTATGAGGTTTAACTCGCAGGAAGACTCGATCGTCAACCTCGTAACTACGGTCGACACGGTGCACATCGGCATAACTCTTCTGTCGATCTTGCGCTTCCTTAATCCTTTGTCTTATTATTTTCATTTGCTCTTCCATTTCTTGGATCGCTTCTGGTCCCACCAGGACCCTATCCTCGAGCCAATCCCAACTCAAAGGTGTCCGACATGGTTTCCCATAAAGAAACTCAAAAGGCCCCATCTTAATGGTGCTCTGGTAACTGTTGTTGTAAGCAAACTCCACTAGTGGCAAGAATTATTCCCAATGATTTTGTTGGTCCATAACATACATGCGCAACATGTCCTCCAAAGGCTAGTTCATTCGTTCAGTCTGCTCGTCAGTCTCCAGGTGATATGAAGTAGTTAAGTTAAGTTAGGTTCCCAAGGACTCTTGGAAACTTGTCCAAAATCATCCAGTAAACACCAATCCTCGATCGAATATAATCCTCTTAGGCACGCCATGCAGCCTCACAATATCACTGATGAAAACTCTACCTATGTCAGGTGCATGATATGTCGTATGCACGAGAATAAAGTGATCACTCTTTGTTAGAGTGTCTACTACTATGAAAATTGAGTCATGTCTCCTTCCCATCAGTGGCAATCCAACAATAAAATCCATCAAAATAACCTCCCATTTCAATTTTGTAATAGCGTGTGGTTGTAGTAATCCTGCTGGGTGTCTATGTTTAGCCTTTACCTACTGACATTCTAGACATCTGGCCACATAGTTGACTATGCCTGCCTTCATTCCCTTCTAGAAGAATAAGGTTTTAAGGTCTGCCCTCATCTTCGTGACTCCCAGGTGAGCCATGTAAATTTCTCTATGAGCCTCGCTCATGATCAAAATGCTCAACTCGTCGTTCAGAGGTACGTAGAACTGATTTTTAAACCACAATAATCCATCTCTATCAAACGAAAATCCTTCAAATCATGGTACCATCATTGTGTTTTGTCCGATAAAACCCTCGATCTCTTTGTACCAGTCATCATCACGATGTAAAGTTAGAATCTTTTCACACAGATTCATCTAAAGAGGCAGCACCAAAAAGATGTGTGGTCTCCGACTCAATGCATCCTCCACTTGGTTCATTGTTCCTTTTATGTAAGTAATCTCAAAGTCGTACTCACTAAGAAATTATGACCAACGTTGTTGTCGCACATTCAGGTCGCTCTACATAAAGATGTGTTGTAGTCCACATTGGTCAGTATTTAGTTCAAATTTTTGTTCGACAAGGTAGTGTCTCCAAACCTTCAAGGCATAAATGATGGCTAACAACTCCAAATCGTGCATCGTGTAGTTCTCTTCATGGCTTCTCAGCTTCCTCGAAATGTAAGAGATCACTCATCTGTCTTGCATCAAGACTCTGCCTAAACCTTCCTTGGATGCGTCAATGCATACCAAGAAGTCCGCGTCCATGTCAGGGACCTTTAGTATCAGTGTTGTTGTCAACAATTCCTTGAGCCTCTGAAATGCTTCCTCTCATTCATCGGTCCAAACAAACTTCTTGTTCTTCTTCTACAACACCGTGATTGGACTTGCTATCTTCAAAAACCCCTCGATGAACCATCGATAGTATCCTGCTAAACCCACTAAGCTATGCACTTCCGGGACATTCGTCAGCGCAGACCATTCCATAATGGCCTCTACCTTTGTTGGATCTGTGGTGATGCCTTCGCCGGAGATGACATGCCCTAAGTAGTGAATCTTCAATTGATAAAAATAGCATTTGGACAACTTCCCATACAATTTGTTCTCTCGTAGACACCATAGTACCAAGCACAAGTGCTCGTCATGCTCCTCCATCATCCGAGAGTAAATCAAAATATCATCAATGAATACTTGGATGAACTTGTCCAAGTACTCGCGGAACACCCCATTCATCAAACTCATAAATACCCCTGGGGAGTATGTTAGTCGAAACGGTAATATAGTAAACTCGTAATGCCCAAACCTCGTCTTAAAGACATTCTTAGATATGTCATCCTCCTTGATCCGTAACTGGTGATACCCTTATCGCAAATTGATCTTGGAGAACACCGTCGCACCCTTCATTTGATCGAATAGATCGTCAATTCTTGGCAACGGATATTGATTTTTGATTGTTGCCTTGTTCAATTGACGGTAGTCAATGCAGAGCCTCCATGACCCATCCTTCTTTTGTATGAAAATAACAGGCACACCCCACAGTGACACGCTTGGACATATCATTCCCAGGTCCAACAACTCCTTCAGTTGCATTTTCAACTCTTGTAACTCCGGGGTCGACATATGATAAGGCATCCTTGCTATCGGTTCAGTCCCTGGTTTTAGATCTATGGTAAACTCCAAATCCCTCTCCGGGGGCATCCCAGGTAACTCCTCCAAAAATACGTCCACAAACTCTCTCACCACCAGAAGGTGTTCTAAGCCTTTCGCTACACCCTTCTCGTTTAACACAAGGATCGCATAAAGCTTGCACCCCTTGCACATGCTCTTCTGAAGTTGCAAGGAAGAGATGAACCTCAGGGAAACTCCCTAGTTCCAGCCTATAATCACCTGTCTCTATCCCTCGTCATCGAATAAGCTCAACCGTTTCATCTTACAGTTGAGTATCGCCTCATGCGATTCCAACCAGTCCATACCAATAACAATGTCATAAGATCCTATGATCATGACGTACAGGTTGGCCCTTGTGGAAAACTATCCCAGGTTAAGGTTATAGCCCGCAACCTTTACTCGAACCTTCTGTTTGGCTCCCGAAGCCATCTCTATGAAGTTAAACTCATCCTGTTCGACAGCCTTTACCTTAATCATTTTTAGTGTTGCACCAGAAATGAAACTCTCAGTCACACCGGGCTCTATCAAAATACTAAGGGTTTGGTCAGTGACGGTACCTGTCGTCTCAAGCACAGTCGACTGGTGCTCTTCCTAGCAGTTATTCACCACTGCATGAATCTGATGGGCCTTGCCCATATCTCCCACGGTAGTGGGTCTAGTTGATCTAGATGGTCTAGTCCTCTCCACAGAGCAGTCACACTAGTAGTGTGGCTCCCCACATGTCCAACACCACTTCTTTGGCCCAGTAGTCCTGGTACCCAAAGTAGAATATGACGGCCCACCGGCCTAGAATCCTAGTCTGTTCTATTGAACATGCCTAAACTGCTACTGCTGCGGTCAACGCTGCTACTGATGTTGTGGTCCCTGATAAGGTGTCTGCTGCTGAGGCATTGATCGCTGAGGTGTAGTGAAAGTGGGTCTCCTCTGGAAGCCATGATATCACGACGTATGTCTGGCTGGTGTCTGATGTCGTTGTGCTCCAGATGACCCCTGCCCTATTGGTCTCACTGGAGTCTTGGTCTAACCCCCACTGATAAGCTTCTCCTCTGCTATGAGGTCCTTTTGGATGACATCATGCAAGGTTTGAGGCATCAAAATCCTGACCTTTGCACGCATGTTTTCGTTAAGGCTGAACATGAACCTGTTGACCTTAAGTTTCTCAGTGTTAAGGTGTGGAGCATACCAGAGAATCTCCATAAAACGGGCCTCATACATGGGCACGGTACGACCACCCTGTCGTAAGGTGTTGAACTCGTTGAGCCGATGCTCAATGAATTCCTATGAAAGGTGTCTCTCTCGAAACCGTTCCTCGAGCAGTTCCCATGACACATCTTTGACGACCATGTTCATCTTCGGAAGGAGCGTCTTCCACCATAGAAGAGTGCTCCCCTTCAGTTGAAAGACCACCATGCGGACCTTCATTTTGGAGGTATAATCGTGAAGTTCGAAGCACATCTCCATGTTCTCCAACCATGCCTCAGTGGCTGCGTCATCCGAGGCACCAAAGAACTCAGGAAATTTGACCTTCTCGAGTTCACGGTGAATGCTACCAGTACTGATCGGAGCATGCGGTGGAACCTCAGTGGGTGCCAGTGCCCTGGCCTCACCTATGTCCAAACGGCTGATCAGTGCCTTGGACATGTGCTGAAAAGATCTCATCATTCCGACTACATCACCAACTGTTATCTATTCCTGTCCAAGAACCTCCTCGTCTCAATGGGGGTTAGATCCCTTAGGCGTGGATGCTACTGGAGGCGTCGCGCCTCCTCCCCTAGCACCTCATCGTCTGCCTCTGTGGTGTCCTCTAACCATGATTACCTGCACGAATACAAGTCAACTCAATTAGTAACATTATAATCAAGTCATACCAATGAAATCCGTATCGATCCCAAGTTGTGGGTCCAACCCTCTCTGATACCATATGTAACGAACCTCCCACTTCGTTACGACAACAAGCCTCACATAACAAGTGTAATTTTAATTTTTTTTTTGTGGGTGTGTGTAGGAAGGTATAATGACAACGCATGCAACTCACACAACAAAAACATAACGACCAATCATAAAAGCACATCAAGCACCTAGAAGCAATTTACTACGCTCAACCGATGAAGAATAAGAATGACTACCTGCCTGTCCTACCCTGCAATGGTTAGGACCTCCAGGACACATAAGCAATGTGAAAGCCTAGGTTTCCATCGATTTTGACCATTTAAGGTCTCAAGGCTAGTGACTGTTCTGAGGAACAAGGAGGTGTCTACATCCCACCCGACACAAGAAGACCAAGCTTACTAAGGTAAGGACAATCATCCTAACAACCCCATGCACCCAAACAATTACACAAGTAACTAGAATCTCTTACAGTGAGAAAACCAAGAACATTAAATGTTTACAAGAACAAGTACGAACATTAATTAGAATGAACATCAACGCCCTCAATGGGAAGCGCAAGCTAAAAACTATTTCGCCAATATCTCGATCAATCGTCGAGTCAAGCTAGTCAATAGTTACAGTCTGTTTTAGTCATCTATTACGAGCCCAACTTAGCATGTCTAAAATGCAAAATATCATTAAGGTACAATCTAAATTATCCTTAAAACAAATTCCTTTGCGCAATTTTAAATTACAAAGTGTCATCAGAGTACCATCTAAATCAACATTTAATGCACATTACTAAGCAAGTCTGAATCTTTGACTGATTAATAATTAAAAATATAATTAATCATTAATTAAAATGATGCAGGAACATCTCTCCACGTCAGCCAGCCAGCCATGTTAGCACGTGCATTCAAGGTTGAAGAGAGGTGCAGCCCTCGTCTTCAATTTTGAATTTGAATGTAATTTAATGTTTAGGCTGTTGAGTCGTGAGGTCGTGCTATGTGCACAGGCTATATATAGATAGGCCTTTAATGTTTGAAGGTTGAGATCTAGATCTGATTTCTGGACTAGACAGTCCATTCAATGTAATTGAATAGGGTAGGTGAGGCTGGAGGGAAGAGCTCGAAGAGCCCCCTCATGTAAAAGATCAATTTCAATCTCGTTTGGAGTAGTTGTAATAGTTTTAGGAAGGAGAGTAAGAGAAGAGCCGAGACCTTGTTACAGTCCACGCTCATAACACCTTTGTAAAGAGACATTTTGATTAATATAAACCAGAGCATATTTTCCTGCATATTTCCTATGTTGAATGAATGTCTTTGAGTGTTCATGTTATGTTGTAGATGTATGCTAGGCATTTGCAGGAGTTGGTTGATTCTCAGGCTTGAGAGGTTCTTTGTGGTTTCATGCTAGGAGGGCATGACATAGTAATTTTGTCTCTGAATACCAGTGCAGAGATGCACTTCTGAACTCTGTGGAGTCAGACATAGACATGCCAGGTGGGCACATAAACTGGAATAAATAATTCATAGGAATACCTGTGAGGTTGTTGAATACCTCAGGAGATAAGGCTGTTTAGGAGGAGCATAGTTGCAGACAGAATCTCTGAGGAGTTTTGTAAATCTCTGCTAGGTGGGCATCGAGCAGGTGCAAGGAGTGGACAAAGGAAGAACTTTGTTGTGAGTTCAACTGAAGTCAGAATCACTAAGGATTCTGAGAGCTCTGCTAGGAAGGCATTGAGTAGATGTGCAGACAGGCACATGAAGAGAACTCTTTTGAGTTCTATAGTTGAAGGAAGAATCCACTAAAGGATCTTCGCAGGGTTGCTGAACACCCTGAGCACTCAGCAAGAGGTTGCTTGAGTGAAGGATAGCCAGGAGGGAATCTGAATTCTCCATCTGAGGGAGAAAGGAAAAAGGATGAGTTTCCTTGGAGGTCAAAGCTACAGGAAAGCTCAGGATGGATAACACCTTGTGTGTGCTGAGGCTCTGCAAGAAGCGCAGAAGCCAAAGAATCCTATGAGGATTCAAGGAGAGAAGCTCAGGAGGAATGATGCCATTGTGAATGCAGGTGAGACTTAATACTAAGGGCTCGCAGAAGGAAGTTAAAGGTCAAGGCATTTACCTATGGATAAATATTCCAAGTAGCGAGAGGCGCTAGCATATCGGGATTTTGGTATTCGGGATATCGGAGGTCCTGACAACGAGCAGTCGAGACACTCCACATAGAAATTCCCGAATCAATGAATTTGATCTGAGCCGTCCGTCTGAGGAGGAGAGAAAGAGTCGAAGATGATCTGAATCGTTAGATATCGAGCAAACAAGTGTCAGCCATTATATCTGATCGAATATGCACGGAGTTTAAACCTTCGTGAGAAGCAGAGCGAAAGTCCCAAGAAGTAGTTCATATCAGGATATCGTGTCTCGGGAGTCCGGAGGACGAGAGTTTGGGCACTCAGCCTCAGAAATCGCAAAAAGGCGAGATTAGATTGCAACTGTCCATCTGCGGGAGGACGTGTGTCGCGAAATCATCCACTTAAGGGATTCGGGCACCGGGACTCACAGAGGTGAGTATCAAGATTCGTGAGGTCATGAAAGGAAAAGTCCTAAAATAACGAAAGAATCTGAGCTATTCGATTGGAAGGACATGTGTCACAAGATCCTCTCTATCGAGGATTCGGACATCGGGGTTCAGAAGAGGAAGTCTTTTGACTTCGTGAGTAGCGAAGTTGCAAAACTACGAGAAAATCGCAACCGTCTGTTTGCAGGAGGACAGGTGGCAGAGATCTAGGGATCTCACGAACTCGGGGGTTCACCGGGTGAGAGCCCAAAGATCAGGTGCTCCAAGTCACGAGAGGTGAAATAGCGAGGAGCGAGGATAGCCATCGGATCCAGGTCACAGGAGGACTGTTGGATCAGGAACCCGATCCCATTTCACATGTTTGGGGGTTCAAAGGTTGAAAGGAGTTGTTTTCGACATCAAAAGTCATGAAGTGGCGAGAGTCGAGGCACGGAGGAAACACATGGCAGAACCGCAAGGTGGGCCCAGGAAAATGGATAGGCGGACACACGTCACCCTTTGGAAAGAGTCAACACCCATTGACCTCTCACGTCTCGGGGACTCGGGGGATAAGGGAATGAAAGTTCTATCCTTCGACTCGCGAAGTCGCGAGTAGGGAGAACGATAGGAGAAAAGTCAATATCACCTCTCGGGGTTTTCAGGAAAGAAAGGTGCCAAGGTTGGACCTTTGAACTCACAAAGGAGAGAGAGGCGAGAAGTTCTAGTGCTTAGCCTAGCTGACGGTTGTGTGAGGAGGGTGCTGACAAGGAAGGAACCATAACCATTTCACGATCTTGGTTATCGCGGATTTGAGAAGGAAGAGTCGGGAGTCACGACTCACAAACTTGCGAGATTGCGAGTTGCGAAAAGGACCTATGGATCGATTGAAATTGAGATTCCAGCGAGGAATCGAAAGAACTGATTCGGCTCAAAAGGGGATAAATAACGATCCTGTGAGCAGATCTCGTCCCGAGGGCCGATAAGTCTGCACCAAGTGGGTATCATAGAAGGAACTATGTTTGTATATTTCAAGCAGAGGGAGAAGGAAAAAGAAGACAGAGTGCTGGAGAATCTGTGGAGATTGCTTGCAGGTGAGCAACAGGTTTTCCAAGAGAGGAGATAGAGACAGCAAGATGGCTACTAAGGGCTATATGAATGCTAAAATGAAAAACCCAGAGCTTATGAGCGAAGTTGAATGGGATGAAGAACTCGCTGAGATGAACACAAGGATGGATGAACTTGCATTGGAGATGCAGTAGAATACCAAGTCAAGATGGGTATATGAATGGCCCATGAAGACAAATATAAAATGGCCAGTCAAGGAGTTGATGGCTAGAAGACAGCATAGGCTGTTGAGAAGGTGGTTGAGGAATGTTGAAAACCTCAACAGACCAGAGGAAAGGGTTCAGATATGTGAACCAGAGACTAAGAGAAATCTCAGTGATGCTGAAGATGAATTGGGATCAGCTGAGGATCTCAAGCACTTCCAGGAGGGCAGAAAAGAAATTCCTAATTGCCATATGGGCAAAGGGTTGAGATCACTGCGGGATCTCACAGACTGTTATGAGGACAACCAGGGAATTTCACATTGCCAGGAGGGCAATGGATCGAGATCGTTGCGTGATCTCATAGTCTGCCAGGAGGGCAGCGAAGAAATCTCATATTGCCAGGTGGGAAGGGATAAGTAGGTGAGGCTATGTGAGAGTCTCATGAACTCAGAGGTGAGTTTGGATCAACAGATGCAGCTGACAGAGGAGGAAGATCGAAGAAATCTTCTGATGATTGGAGGAATCCAAATATTCCTACCATTTGCCCAAGGGGAGGCAGAAATCTATGTTGCAAATGAAAAAATAGTAGACACAAGACAACCAGATGAGACTTTCAGGAAGGAAGCATTGGAGCATGTTTTTGAAGTTGCCCAAGCAGAAGAAGAAGATGAACATTCTGAGTGGCTCGATATTTTCAGCTAGGAAAGTGAAAAAACTGCAGCATTGGAGCTTGCAGAAGTGGAGGAAGAAGCAGACAACATTAGTTTGGCTGATCTATATGAAAAAATTGAGGCCCTGGAGAGAAGGGTGGTAGTGCAGGGAATGCACATCCAACAGGTGAGGTTGGAAGTAGATGACGAAGGCATGGGAGATCACAGTGATCTACCCAATTGTAGAAAATTTTTGCAGCCAAGGAGATTACATGAACAGGGCTAGCCACTGGAGAAGCTGGATGAAGTGATCGAGAAGATCAGGGAGCTGATGTGAGGTTCAGTAGAAACTGTCAGGAAGGAGAAGTTGAGCAGAAGGAAAGAAGCAACAACAACAATGCAGAAGAAGCAACAACAAACACATGGAGCAGATGAACAGCTCCAGAAAATTGTTTGGGATCCAGGAGGATTTCCACAACTGAGAGTGGAAGCTCATGAGTAGGAGCTCATGCATTTTACATCTGAGGAGTATGATGCAGGGGCATCTCTCCACGTCAGCTAGCCAGCCATCCAGCCATGTCAGCGCGTGCATTCAAGGCTGAAGAGAGGCGTAACCCTCGTCTTCAATTTTGAATTTGAATGTAATTTAATGTTTAGGCTGTTGATCCGTGAGGTCGTGCTATGTGCACAAGCTGTAGATAGATAGGCCTTTAATGTTTGAAGGCTAAGATCTAGATCCAATTTTTGGACTAGACAACCCATTCAATGTAATTGAATAGGGTAGGTGAGGTTGGAGGGAAGAGCTCGAAGAGTCCCCTCATGTAAAAGATCAATTTCGATCTTGTTTGGAGTAGTTGTAATAGTTTTAGGAAGGAGAGTAAAAGAAGAGTCAAGATCTTGTTACAGTCCACGCTCAGAACACCTTTGTAAAGAGACATTTTGATTAATATAAACCATAGAAATTTTTCCTGCATATTTCCTGTGTTGAATGAATGTTTTTGACTGCTCATGTTATGCTATAGATGTATGCTAGGAATTTGCAAGAGTTGGTTGATTCTCAGGATTGAGAGGTTCTTTGTGGTTTCATGCCAGGAGGGCATGACAGAGTACTATTGTCTCTGAATACCAGTGCAGAGATGCACTTCTGAACTCTACGAAGTCAGACAAAGACGTGCCAGGTGGGCACAAAAACCAGAATCAACAATTCAAAGGAAGACCTGTGAGGTTGTTGAATACCTCAGAAGATAAGGCTATGTAGGAGGAGCATAGTTGCAGACAAAATCTCTGAGGAGTTATGTAAAGCTCTGCCAGGTGGGCATCGAGCAAGTGCAAGGAGTGCACAAAGGAAGAACTCTGTTGTGAGTTCATCTAAAGTCAGAATCACTAAGGATTTTGAGAGCTCTGCCAGGAGGGCATTGAGTAGATGTACAGACAGGCACAGTAAGAGAACTATTTTGAGTTCTGTAGTTGAAGGAAGAATCCACTGAAGGATCTTCGCAGGGTTGCTGAACACCCTGAGCACTCAGCAAGAGGTTGCTTGAGTGAAGGATAGCCAGGAGGGCATATGAATTCTCCATCTGAGGGAGAAAGGAAAAAGGACGAGTTTCCTTGGAGGTCGAATCTACAGGAAATATCAGGACGGATAACACCTTGTGTGTGCCAAGATTCGGTAAGAAGCACAGAAGATGAAGAATCCTATGAGGATTTGAGGAGAGAATCTCAGGAGGAACAACGCCATTGTGAATGTAGGTGAGACTTAATACTAAGAGATTGCAGAATCAAGGTAAAGGTCGAGGCCTTTAGCTATGGAGAAATCTTCCAAGTAGCGAGAGGCGTTAGCATATCGGGATTTCGGTATTCGAGATATCGGAGGTCCTGAGGACGAGCAGTCGGGACACTCCACATAGAAAGTCCTAAATCGGAAAATTTTATCTGAGCTATCTATCTGAGGAGGAGAGAAAGAGCTGAAGATGATCTGAATCGTTAGATCTCGAGCGAACAACTGTCAGCCGTTAGATCTGACCGAAGATGCACGGAGGTAAAACCTTTGTGAGCAGCAGAGCGAAAGTCCCGAGAAGTAGTTTGTATCGAGATATCACGTCTCAGGAGTCTGGAGGACGAGAGTCCAGGCACTCGGCCTCAGAAATCACAAAAAGGCAAGATCAGATCGCATTCGTCCATCTCTAAGAGGACGCGCGTCGCGGAATCATCCACTTCAAGGATTCGAGCACCGGGACTCACAAAGGTGAGTATCAAGATTCGCGAGGTCATGAAAGGTGAAGTCCCGAAATAGTGAAAGAATCTAAGTCGTTCGATTGGAAGGAAACATGTCACAAGATCCTCTCTATCAGGTATTCGGACATCGGGGTTCAGAAGAGGAATTCTTTCAACTTCGCGAGTAGCGAAGTCATGAAACTGCAAGGAAATTGCAACCGTCTATTTGCAGGAGGACAGGTGGTAGAGATCTAGGGATCTCGCAAACTCGGGGGTTCGCTAGGTGACAGCCCAAAGATCAGGTGCTCCAAGTTGCGAGAGGTTAAATCGTGAGGAGTGAGGATAGCCGTCGGATCCAGGTCACGGGAGGACCGTTGGATCAGGAACCCCATCGCATTTCCCGTGTTCGGGGGTTCGGAGGTTGAAAGGAGTTGTTTTCGGCATCAAAAGTCGTGAAGTGCCGAGAGCCGAGGAACGGAGGAAACACGTGGCAGAACCGCAAGGTGGGCCCAGGAAAATGGACAGGCAGACACACGTCACCCTTTGGAAAGAATCAACACCCATTGACCTCTCATGTCTCAAGGACTCTGGAGATAAGGGAATGAAAGTTCGATCCTTCGACTCGCGAAGTCATGAGTAGCGAGAACGAGAGGAGAAAAGTCAATATCGCCTCTTGGGGGGTTCGGGAAAGAAAGGGGCCAAGGTTGGACCTTTGAACTCACGAAGGCGTGAGAGGCGAGAAGTGCTAGTGCTTAGCCTAGACAGTGGTCACACAAGGAGGGTGCTGATAGAGAAGTAACCATAACTATTTTGCGATCTCAGTTATCGGGGATTTGAGAAGGAAGAGTCGGGAGTCACGACTCAGGAACTCGCGAGATTGTGAGTTGCGAAAAGGACCCGTGGATCGATCGAAATTGAGATTCCAGTGAGGAATCGAAACAGTTGATTTGGCTCAAAAGGGGATAAAGAACGATCCTGTGAGCGGATCTCAGCCCGAGGGCCGATAGGTCTACACCATAAAATTTAACTAGCTTGTCTAAATTATGAACTAGCCATTCATCAACAATCAAATAGACATTAGATACAACCAATTTAGCAAGTTTAAATACCATGTCCATCATCACAATCTAATTGACTAATCTAATTTAATCCATATTAGATCCCTAATCTAAAATTACCATCTAAATTAACATTAATGCAATAAATGGAGCAAGTCAAGGAGATAATTTGGGTCATCAATGTGCCCTCTAAATTAACTCTAAATGCAATCAATTAATCCATCTTAGCTAATTCATTACTAACACTAAGAAAAAATTACTTTAACCACCAAGTCTGGTAAAATCAATATTAAGGTTAAGTGACAAGTCTGGTCTAAGTTAATTTAAGGTTGTCTAAACTGACAAGTCCTAAATAGTCAACCAACACCAATCTATATTAACCATTTAACGGGCACAATGATTTTAACCTTATCCATATATTTCTATCGTTATTAAGGCAACACTATGAAACAACCTCCTTATAAATATCACAGGTTGTACACTATCCGCGATAACCATTACATCAATTGTCCATCAATATAAACTCACCTATCAGCGATAACCATTACATCAAGTGTTCATCAAATAAATAAAAATCTGCAGGTGATTAATTTCAATGGTGGTCTAAATTATACAAGTGGTTGTTGTCCATTTCAATGCAAATTTTAAAGTTGTTCTGCGATTATAAACAAGAACCAATTCTACTCTATTCAATCCAATTTTTTTCTCCTATAATGCGGTTAAAGATTCAATGTCATTCAGAGCCAACCAATGCAATTGATGCTATCATTAACGCTAACCAGGAACAATAAATGTTAATGTCGAAGAATATCAACGCTGTCCAGATCATTAATGCCAAATAAAATTGTTGTCAGGTAATGTAAGGAAGGGAAATGTGTGGGCAACAAACAGCTCTTTTAGAAAAAAAATCAAGTTTTTAGAGAGTAAAATCACCAAGGTAACAGTTAGAAAAATATAAAGTAACAGAGAGTAAAATATAAAGTTCAGAGAGTAAAATCGCCAAGGTAACAGAGCGTAAAATATAAAGTTTGTTGTACAATAATCATCAGAAAGAAATTATCTCGTGGGCAGTAATAATAATAACAGATTCGTTGTACCCTTCCTCAACAATTGCAGGCTAGCTGTTAGATGCTCCTCAAAAATACACTCATGCAAGAAGTTGCACAGGTAAAATCGCTCCATGATGAAGTTGCTCAAGTAAAAAAAAATTCGCTCAGGTAAAAAAACAAATCTCTCAGGAAAAAGAAACTCAAAAAAAACTATACCAGATTGATAAATTGTCGACACCTGATATTCATAATCGCTACCTCAGTAAAATTACAGAGGTACTAATGTGGTAGTGCAGATATAAAAATTATAAAATGTTTAATATCAGAGAATGTAAAATCGCCTTTGCACAATCGGTGAAATCGATGTCAGGGTGTCTATGAAAAGCACAGTCCGGTAAACAAATGAATTTCAATGCACTCAAGTAGATAACAGGATTGACTGTCGAGTATCAACAAATAATAATCTAGTGGCCAAAGGCGGAATATATTGCAGGCCAAGGATGTATCGTAAGGCAAGGCTCGACAGAGTAAAAGGCATACAGGAAGCAACACACAACAATCGGTAGGAGAGGCTAGGAACACATACTTAACCCAACCCAAGAGGCAATTTATAAAATACAAACTTAATTTAATTATTTTACATTACCAGGATCTCAATAGAAGTTTCCGACTGAACTTAGATCTATTACATTATCAGGACACCTATAAAGTTTCAGACTGAATTTAATATTTTCATCACCGGGATACCAATCCAACACAACCAATAGTAAGAGAATGAAAGGATTCATTGGGATAAGTTATTGAAATGATCGCCCAGAAACCAACACGACACAAGAAATCCCAACGCAGAGGTACTTTCGCTAGAGGGCTCAAAACAACAAACTACCAAGGACAACAACATAGGTAGCCGATAGATGGGTTCGTCCTTCACTTCACCATCCTCGCATATAAAAGAAGGGCGTTGAGATACATAGGTCTTTTAATGCTAAGGTGATGACCATAGATCAAGCTCCTGGCCGACTACTCAGGCAAGGACTGGTGATCTAGGGACGAAGGCTAAACAACCTCAAGGTCACAATCAACACCACAGGGCGGTCACGACATGCGGGAAAAAAAAGGCCATGTGAGTCAACAACCATCGATATAGGCTGAGGAAATTTCCAGTCACCAATTTAAAAAAAAACATCATTTTACTTTTCTATTAAATAAGCAGATCCAAGCATAAGTCCTAATACATTCTACC
>SNQJ01S0051260.1:44964-57960 GCA_010110895.2 Picea sitchensis
ATCCCAACTCCCACAAGTAAATCAGTCAAGTAGATATTTCTACAGCGTAACATTACGCAAATAGAAGATGATCCTTCATCCTTCTCCCTCCTTCATTATATAGAGTTTCGAACTTCCTTTATTTCCTAATATCTCGTTTAATTAAAAAATTTAAAAATAAATTCCTAAAAATTCTTCTCCATACAAGTGTCACCCATCCCCTTCCTTCCTCCATAAATTATCTTCTTTAATTAATTAATTATCTTTATTTCCCTCACCCACCTAGAATTACTCCTAGAATCACTCCTAGGTGTCCCCAAATTCTCTTACAGGTTTTAATAAATTTCCTTTTTATTAATTTGCTAGTTCAGTTTAAATTAGAAATCTCTTAAATGGTAGATGCTTTACTAAGTTTGACCTTCCACTTTTTCCCTTAAGTTCCCCTTTTTCGCTTTTTATGTTTACCTATTTTCCTAGTTTCCTAAAATTTTAGATTTTCCCTCTTTCCTCTTTTAATTATAACTCAAAAAGGTAGGTGTTACAAGATTTTACGAAGATCATGATTATTATTTAAGTTGTTTTTATTTTAATTATTATTTTTTTTTAAAAGGTAGACAAAGTTTTACCACTAGTGTAATTTAGACTAGACCTTAATTTTCGTGATGGGCGACATTTTATTAGGGAAAATGTTTTTTTTAAATTCTTATCACAATGTTCATCCTAAGGTCGTCTAGGTTCATTCATTTATCAATAACAACACGACGTGCCCTTCAAGATGCACTAGGTGCTCCAAGGGTGCCACTCACCTCATCTGTTCCCTTGCACAATGTGCCCTTCAGGACGCACTACGTTCTCCAAGGGTTCCACTCGTCACTCTCCATTTTTCTTATGCAACGTGTCCTTCAGGATGTACCACATGCTCCAAGGTTGCCACTCGCCTCTTGACTGACTTGGTAGACATCAATAACCCCTGGAGTCAACACTCCACCAGGTGAACTTGTGGGAGACTAAGGGCCTCTAAGGAATAAAGCCTTCACCTTATTGCGCACCCCTTAGAATCATTGTGAGCGACTCTCGTAGTCTCCCCTCATGGCATCGTGGGTCCTCTAAAACTAGGTAATCGTTAAACTACCGTTTGAGCCACGGTGGGAGTGCTAGTAGGTTGTGGTATGGATGCTATCCACACCACTCCCTCAACATCTCTGGTAGTCGTGCTTGACCCCTTTACTCCACATGTCAGTCTGGTCATCAAGCTATCGTCAGCCTGCATCATCAACGAATCATGTCAAAATATATCCATATCATATCATCTGATCAGAAGCACTAAATCATAGTGAAACAATCAAACCCCAATGGTACACTCCCCGACTCGATCTAGAGTCCAAGGGGTTCCACCGATGCCTCTGCATCATTGAGGTCCAAAATCCTACGCACTTAGTAAACTAAGTCAATAACACCTGTCTATGTCAATGCAGTAAAACAACATGTCATCAACCCATAATGCCTCATAATCAAAATCAAAAGTTTTAATAGCATAGTAATCCGGATCACTTGCAAGCAAGTGTCCTCAAAGAATAAGTTGCTCAGTGCACCAAAGCGGGATGTTACATACACATGTTCTTGGTCTAAACTTTGTCCTAAAGTTTCACAGTATAAATGCTGAAATAAAGTGTATCACAGTATCATATGTCTATCTATCAAACAAAAATGGAAACTGCTGGCGCATATCATATGCATCCTCCCAGGTCACCGAGTGTAGATTATAATTGTCCCACTGGACCTTGACCTATTGTATCATTTGACACCATAGTTGTCGAACACGATGATCCAAAATGTGGATTGGCTCAGCCGTGAGCACCCCCTCATCTGTCACTTGCAAGGAACTCATGTCAACAACATGTGTAGGATCACTAATATAATGTCTCAAAACAAATACATGAAAAACATCGTGCATACGCCTCAAAGAATCAGCCAATGCTAGTTGATAGGCCACAGGCCCCTTTCTCTCCACAATCTCAAAAGGTCCCATGAACCTAGGAGAGAGTTTAGATCCCTTCCTAAATTTGATCGAACTCTTATGCATTTTAACTCACAAGAAGACTCAATCATCGACCTCGTAACTATGGTCGACACAATGTGCATCGGCATAACTCTTATGTCGATCCTGTGCTTCTTTAATCCTTTGTCTTATTGTTTTCATTTTCTCTTCCATTTCTTGGATCGCTTCTAGTCCCACCAGGACCCTATCCTCGAGCTAATACCAACTCAAAGGCATCTAACACAGTCGCCCATAACGAAACTCAAAAGGTGCCATCTTAATGGTGCTCTTGTAACTGTTGTTGTAAGCGAATTCCACTAGTGGCAAGAATTCTTCCCAATGTTTTTGTTGGTCCCTCACGTACATGCACAACATGTCCTCCAAGGTCTGGTTCGTTCGGTCAGTCTTCCCATCAGTATCTGGGTGATACGCAGTACTAAAGTTAAGTTGGGTTCCTAAGGACTCTTGGAAACTCATCCAAAATCGTCTAGTAAATACCAATCCTCGATCGGATATAATCCTCTTAGGCATGCCATGTAGCCTCACAATATCACTGATGAAAACTCTATCTATGTTAGGTGCCTAATACGTTGTATGCATGAGAATAAAGTGAGCACTCTTCATTAGAGTGTCTACTACTACGAAAATTGAGTCATGTCTCCTTGCCATCAGTGGAAATCCAACAATAAAATCCATCGAAATAACCTCCCATTTCGATTCCAAAATAGTGTGTGGTTGTAGTAATCTTGCTAGGTGTTTATGTTCAGCCTTTACCTGTTGACATTCTAGACATATGACCACATAGTTGACTATGTCTACCTTCATTCCCTTTTAGAAGAATAAGGGTTTAAGGTCTGCCCTCATCTTCATGACTCCTGGGTGAGCCATGTAAACTGCTCTATGAGCCTCACTCAAGATCAACATCCTCAACTCGTCGTTCAGTGGTACGTAGATCCGATTTTTAAACCTCAATAATCCATCACTATCAAACGAAAATCCTTCAAATCGTGGTACCATCATTGTTTTTTGTCCGATAAAACCCTCGACCTCTTTGTACTAGTCATCATCACGCTGTAAAATTAGAATATTTTCATGCAGATTTGTTTGAAGAGGCAGCACCGAAAAGATGCGTGGTCTCTGACTCAATGCATCTGTCACTCGATTCACTGTTCCTTTTATGTAAGTAATATCAAAGTCATACTCACTAAGCAATTCCGACCAACGTCATTGTCACGCGTTCAGGTCGCTCTGCGTAAAGATGTATTGTAGTCCACAGTGGTCAGTTTTTAGTTCAAATTTTCATCCAAAAAGGTAGTGTCTCCAAACCTTCAAGGCATAAACGATGGCTAACAACTCCAAATCATGCGTCGCATAGTTCTCTTCATGCCTCCTCAGTTTCCTCGAAATGTAAGTGATCACTCGTCTGTATTGCATCAATACTCCGCCTAAGCCTTCCTTGGATGCATCAGTGCATACCAAGAAGTCCACATCCATGTCAGGGACCTTTAGTATCGGTGTTGTTGTCAACAATTCCCTGAGCCTACGAAATGCTTCCGTGCATTTCTTGGTCCAAACAAACTTCTTGTTCTTCTTCTAGAACTCCGTGATCGGACTTGCTATCGGACGTCATTATCGGTATGGACTAGTTGGAATCGCATGAGGAAATACCCAACTGTAAGATGAAACGATTGAGCTTGGTAGATGATGAGGGGAAGAGATGCATGATTGTAGGTCAAAACTAGGGATTTTTCCTGAGGATTCATCTCTTCTTTGCAGCTACAAAAGAGCATGCTCAAGGGATGTAATATTTATGCAATCCTTTCGTTAAACGAGAAGGGAGTAGCAGAAGGTCTAGAACACCTTCCAGGGGTGAGAGAGTTTGAGGACGTCTTCCCTAAGGAGTTACCTAGGATTCCGTGAGAGAGGGAATTGGAATTTACCATAGACCTAAAACTGGGGACTAAACTGATAGCAAGAACGCCTTATCGGATGTTGACCTCGAAGTTACAGGAGTTGATAATGAAACTCAAGGAGTTGCTAGACCTAGGACTCATATGTCCAAGTGTGTCACCATGGGGTGCACCTATTATTTTCATATGAAAGAAGGATGGGTTGTGGAGACTTTGCATTGACTACTGTCAATTGAATAAGGCAACAATAAAGAATCAGTATCTGTTGCCAAGGATTGATGATCAGTTTGATCAAATGAAAGGAACGACGTTGTTTTCAAAGATCGAATTGAGATCAGGGTATCACCAGTTATGGATTAAGGAGCATGACTCCCCTAAGATTTCCTTTAAGATAAGGTTTGGACATTACGAATTTATTTTTTTACCTTTTGGATTGAAAAACACCCTTAGGCTATTTATGAGTTTGATGAACGGGGTGTTCTGTGAATACTTGGACAAGTTCATCGAAGTATTCATTGACAATATTTTGAGTTACTCTTGGACATTGGAAGAGCATGAAGAGCACCTACGATCAGTACTACAGTGTCTGCGAAGGAACACATTTTATGGGAAATTGTCTAAATGCTCGTTTTATCAATCGAAGATTCACTACTTAGGGCATGTCATTTTCAACGAAGGTATCGTCATGGATCCAACAAATTTCAAAGATATTATGGAATTGTCTGCATTGAAAAATGTCCCTGAAGTGCGTAGCTTTATGGTTTTAGCAGGATATTATCAATGGTTCATCAAGGGGTTTTCGAAGATAGGAAATCTAATTACGAAATTATAGAAGAAGAGAAAGAAGTTTGTTTGGATTGAGAAATGCACCGAAGCATTTCATAGGCTTAAGGAGTTGTTGACGACAACACCAATACTAAAGGTCCCTGACATGGACGTGGACTTCTTGGTATGCACTGATGCATCCAAGGAAGGCTTAGGTGGAGTCTTGATGCAAGATGGTCGATTGATCGCTTACATATCAAGAAAGTCGAGAAGGCATGAGGAGAACTATGCAACGCACGATTTGGAGTTGTTATCCATTTTTTATGCCTTGAGAGTTTGGAGGAACCACCTTATTGGACAGAAATTAGAACTAAAAAAGGATCACTATGGAATACACACATCTTTATGCAAGGCGACTTGAACGCGCGACAACGATGTTGGTCACAATTTCTTATTAAATAGGATTTCTAGATTACTTACATAAAGGGAACAATGAACAGAGTGGCAGATGCATTGAGTCTTAGACCACACATCTTTTTAGTGATGCCTCTTCATACGAATCTACATGAGAATATTATAACTTTACAGTGCGACAATGACTGGTACAAGGAGGTCAAGGATTTTATCGAACAAAACACAATGATGGTACCAAAATTTAAAGGATTTACTATGGAAAACGATGAATTATTTAGATTTAAAGGTCGAATTTACAGACCACCCAACGACGAGTTAAGGATTTTGATCCTAAACGAGGCTCATAGAGAAGTGTACACAGATTACCCGAGAGTCACAAAGATGAGGGCAAACGTTAAACCCTTATTCTTCTAGAAAGTAATGAGGACAGACATAGTGAACTGCCTTGCAAGATGTCTAGAATGTCAGCAGGTGAAGGCTGAACATAGACATCTAGTGGGATTACTATAGTCACACGCTATTCCAAAATCGAAATGGGAGGTCATTTTGATGGATTTCATTGTTGGAGTCCCACTAAGGGTAAGGAGACACGACTCGATTTTTGTGGTAGTCGACACTTTGACAAAGAGTGCTCATTTTATTCCTATGCATACGACATATCAGGCACCTGACATAGATAGAGTATTCATCAACGCGATTGTGGGGTTGCATGGCATGCCTAAGAGGATTATATCCAATCAAGGATCGATATTTACTAGACAATTTTGGACTAGTTTCCAAGAGGCCTTGGGAACCCAACTTAACTTTAGTACCATGTATCACCCAAATATAGACGGCCATACCGAACGAACAAACAAAATATTGGAGGACATGTTGCGCATGTATGTGATGGACCAACAAAAGCGTTGGGAAGAATTCTTTCCACTGGTATAATTTTCATATAACAACAATTATCAAGCGCCATTAAGATGGCACCTTTCGAGTTTCTTTACGGGAGACTGTGTCAGACGCCTTTAAGATGGGATCGGCTTGAGGATAGGGTCTGGGTGGGACCAGAAGAAATCCAAGAAATGGAAGATCAAATGCAAACTATAAGACAAAGGATCAAGGAAGTGCATGATCGATAGAAGAGTTATGCCTATGCGCATCATCTCGACCATAGTTATGATGTTGGCGATCGAGTATTCTTATGGGTGAAACTGCATAAAAGTTCAACCAAGTCTATAAAGGGTGATAAAATCTCTCCAAGGTTCATGGGACCTTTTGACATTGTGGAAAAAAAGAGGCTTGTGGCCTATAGACTAGCCTTGCCTGATTCTTTGAGGATTTTGCACGATGTTTTTCATGTATCTATTCTAAGACATTATATAAGTTATCCTACACAAGTTATTGACATGAGTTCCTTATAGGTATATGATGAGGGTGCACTCATGGCTGATCCAATCTACATCCTGGACCATTGCATTCGACAGCTACAACATCGAAGACTAGATAAGGTTAAGGTCCACTGGGACAACTATAGTCTGCACTCGACGACCTAGGAGGACGCATATGATATGTGCCAACAGTTTCTATTTTTGTTTGATAGATAGACTTATGATACTGTGATACACTTTATTTAGGCACCTATATACTGTGAAACTTTGAAACGAAGTTTAAACCAAAAGGGGGTGTATGTAACATCCCACTCTTGCACGCACTGACCAAACTTATTCTTTGAGGACACTTTCTTACAAGTGATCTAGATTATTAGACTATTGTCCATTTGATTATGATCATGAGATATTATGGATATGATGATATTTACATAGATAGGTGTTATTCACTGGGTCCTCCTGAGTGTGCATGACTTTGGACATTGAGGATGTAGAGGCATCGATGAAACCCCTTGGACTCTGGATCGAGTTAGGGAATGGACTATTGGGTTTTGAATGTTGTTGATGTGACATATGTACATATGATTAGATGTTATGATAATTGACTATTATTGCTGACATGATTTGTTGATAGATGCAGGCTGACGATAACTTTCCGATCAGACTCACATGTGGAGCAGAGGAGTCACATAGGACAACCAAAGACATTGAGGGAGAGGTGTGGAAACAACCCTGCCACAACCTACTAACACTCTCGTCATGGATCAGACTGTAGGTTAATGATTACCTAGTTCAAGAAGACCCACGATGTCGTGAGGGAAGACTGTGACAGTCACTCACGATGATTCTAAGGGGCGCGCAATAAGGCAGGGGAATTATTACTTAGATGCCCTTAGTCTCCCACAATATCACCTAGCATATTATTGACTCCATGGGTTTGAGGTCTACCAAAGTCAATCAAGAGGCGAGTGGCACCCTTGGGGCACGTAGTGCATCCTGAAGGGAACATTGTGCAAGGAAAACAGAAAGAGGCAAGTGGCATCGTTGGAGCACATAGTGTGTCCTGAAGGGCATGTCGCACAAGGAAAATAGAAAGAGGCAAGTGAAACCCTTGGAGAACAGAGTGCATCCTGAAGGGCACACCGCAATTTTAATGGGTAAGTGAATAAACCAAGTCGACCTTAAAATGAATGATATGATAAGTAAGGTTTAAAAACAATTTTTTTTCCCTAAAAAAAATGTCGCCTAGAAATTAAAACCTAGGTCTAAGTAGAACATCTCGTCAAAAAAATAAAAATAATAAATAAACATGTAAGAAGAAGGGGGGTAAGAAATTCAAGCTTATTTATTAAATTCAAAATTATAATGGAGGATTAAATTTTAAAAAAAGGGGTAATGGTTGTTTTTTTTATCTACACTTGCTAAATTAATTTTTAATTAAAAAGGAAAAAGGGTAAATGGTTGTTTTATCTACACTTGATAAATTAATTTTTAATTAAAAAGGAAAAAGGGTAAATGGTTGTTTTATCTACACTTGATAAATTGATTTTTAGTTAAAAAGGAAAAAAAGGGGGAAACTTAAAAGAAATAGGAAACTTGAAGAAAAGGGGAAACATAAAGAAAAAGTTGAATGTCTAACTTAGTAAGGAATCTTGCCTTTGGAACTTCCTAATTATGAACTCAGCTAGGAATTAAGTAAGATGTAAATCATTTAAGAAGTGTAAGGGAATTCTGGGACACCGAGGAGCGTTTTTAGGAATGATTTTTAGGTGGATGAGGGAAATAAGAATATTTAATTAATTAATAAAAATGATTTTCTAGTGCAACTAGGGGATCAGGCGACATGTGTACGGGGGAGGCGTTTCAAAATTAATTAATTGAAAAAGGAATTAATGAGAATTTGAGAAACTAATTACTTAAAAAATCTATAAAAAGGATGGAGGAGGAGTATGGATCTCATATTTTTGTGTAACGTTATGGTGCTGAAATTTTACCTTGACTAAAATTTCTCTTGTGGGAGTTGGGATACCCAGCTCGGGTAACGAGTGGTAGCTCGACCTTGCTAGGCGATTTGGGTGCTAGCATTCTCTGGTATTGTGTGTTGGCCCCTTTGTGGCTCAGGGGGCTCAGAGGGAAGAAGAGTACCCCTAGTGTTGGTTGGGAGGTACCTGTGAGGTCACATCGATTGGCAAGTGGGAGCTGGATGGAGCGCGCATGGGACACCAACTTCTGAGCATTCACGTTTGACTAAGGTACGCTTGTTAAGTTGTTACTTGCAATGAAATTTAATTTACAAATGTTTTTTTGTGTGCTCGATTGAATATTATATTTTCTTGAGCTTCCTTGCACCTGCTTTCATATGGTATTTGTAATCCCCTTGAACGTTGTATTCTGAATTGATTTCCCATGGGAAACCCAACCTTTGATTGCAATGACTTCTCTACTTTTGTTTTTATTGATTAGTACGAAGAAAAATTGAGTTTTTATCTTCTATCCCTTACCCTTTAGTTATGAGTCCGTGCTTGACTAGTCGACCAAGAGACGAATCGACGATAATCACTCCAGTGCTTAAATACCTATAGATTCAAATTCCCTACTTTCTTGTGCATGGATAATAAGTGAAGGATAAATTTTGCCCAGTTATCGAACCCTTACTTATCTCTATGTTTTTCTCTTATGATTAACCCCTGATCTTTGTGCCTTCTTGTAAATGAGTATCTTCATGTCTTGATTGATTAAAACTCTTATTTTCTCTTCGTTTTTAATTTCTTCAACTATGGTAAATCTATGTGTTTTGGATTGATAAAAATTTGTGTTTTTGAATGATAACCTCTGAGTTTTGAAGGCCCAATCTATGCATCTTTTTAATGATAATTTCGAGCTTTTAATTAATGGAGAATCTCTAGGTTTTTTTTTATGATGTCTAGTGTTGAGGAATGGTAATTCTATGTGTTTTCTTTATGATGATTCCAACACTTGAAATGTTAAACCTCTACGTTTGATTGTTATATCACAACATTCACACCCTGTTTCTCCTGACATTTTACACAACATGTACCCCACGAATTTCTAAGCCATTTACCCATATCTAATAGAAAATGATTTATTTTATTTATTGCAGTGTATGACATCGATTTTATATATCTATTGTTTGTTTATGATACTGATTTTAAATATGACTACATTTTAATATGATTGCGTACATAACTGCGCTTTAAATATGGAATGACTGCGATTTGAAATTTATGATAGACAACACCTTTTAAATATATGATATACACCAATTTTATTTTGTATAGACAACTATTCTATACTCAGTGATTCTATATGATAGCAATTCTATGTGATAACAATTCGATATGACAATGATTCTATATGATAGAAATTCTATATGATAGTGATTATATATGCACCTGTTAAATATACTATACACAACAATTCTATTTGTATAGACAACGATTCTATACTCAGCGATTCTATACTCAACAATTCTATGTGACAGCAATTCTTTATGACAACAGTTCTATATGATAGTGATTCTATATGATAGAAATCCTATATGATATCGATTCTATATGAAAACAATTCTATTTTATATTCAATTTTATATTCTATTTTGTATATGACAACGATTCTATTCTATATTCTATTTTATATTACTAGACAACGATTCCATACTCTTAATAGACAACAAGGGCATATTTTTAATAGACAATAATAAAATATACTACTAGATAGTGATTTCATACTCTTAATAGACAACAAGGGCGTATGTTTAATAGACAATAATAGCATGTATTTACTAGACAACAATTCATACCTTAAATAGACAACAATAGCATATATATTAATAGACAATAAAATCATGCATTTAATAGATAGGGAATTATATTTGTTTCAATTTCAAAGACAGTGAATTATAATTTTTAAAGGACATTGATATATTGGTTCAGTTTTAAAAGATAACGAATTCAGATTTTAAAGACATGTTTCATAGATAGATTATTAAACGAACTATTTGTTGAATATAATTATTTTTAATGTGTACAGATTGATGTATTCAAGCGTCACACCATGGAATAACTAGTACCTATAAGAGAATATACTTCTTACTATGCCAACATGGTGTAATTCATCATTACATTCTTCATTACACTAGCATTAGTATTGATTATGTTAAGTGCATATCCTAATTCTTTTTTTCAATGCAGAAAGGAAAACAAGTAGTTATTCGATAAACAATAATGAAAGATCAGTTTAAGGAATGTATGACTTCAGTGGATTCAGGAAATTAATGTGAGATATTGATGCACATGCATGCTCCCCCACACCCGCAGGTCGGAAGGCCTGCGTGCTCATAGGATATTTCCTTCTTACTGGCCCGAAGAACTCTAAATGGCTCTCCTATTTCCTTATCGGGAAGTCCGCACCCACAACAATCCTCGTGGGATCTCCTCTCTGCACTTAGGAGATCAGACTTCGCAGCTTCACGAGGTCAGTGGTCGAGCATTGGACTCTCGAGTCCTCGAAACCCGACAACAGTCAACGCTGACCTTCCTCTTCTCTCTTCGGGATTTTCCTTATCGCAATTTCGGTACTCGCGATGTCAAGAAACTTGTTTTGTCGACCCCCGAATCCTGATATACTGAAACTCCGAAGCACGCGTGAGTTCGGCCCTTCACGTCACTCCTCCTTATCAGCACTTCGGATTTCGTGGTATCGCGAATCCTGATGTAATTGTTTCAAGACTTCTCGCCACGAAACCCAGAAAAGGTGTTCCACCTGTCCACCCCACTGACCCTTGTGGCCCCACACTATTCTATTAGCTGTCGAGATATTGCATATCGAAATATCGTGATTCCTGTTGCTATGTTTACGGAGTTTCAACCCATGAAACCCCAATATGGAATCCACGTGTAGATCCAACGACCCTTGTGGCTCGGATATACGGTCATGCCCCTCTTGAGCTTTGAACCCTTTAGAGAATACTTCATTGTATCTCCCCTGCTCCTCTGTGAGATCTGACGACTCACGAAAATTCGTGAATTCTACTCAGAGAATTTCGACCGTCCGTCCTTCCTTAGTGATTTCTGCGAATAACCAAGTGTTCCTCACGGAACTCGTCCACCTACAGTGCGAACTTACGATGCTTCTTACAAANTCGAAGGCCTTATCTTTCCTAAGTTTTCTTATGACTCTGAGTCTTAGAAAAGACTCTTGCATGCACTCCTTGTGGAAATCCTTCAGACACTTCCCAGTGCTTAAATTCCTTTGACTCTGTGCACACCTGCAGCAGCAGTCTCTAAATCCTCCTCTCGGGTTCGCAACCCTGAGACTTCACTTGGCCTGCGCACTCCTTGCACGGCTCCTGTGCCCAACTGCACTTCTGAATGAACGAGAACAAAATCTACCCTATCTGAACCCTTCTGTCAACACACTCGTTGCGGACACTTCAACTACACTCCTTGCAGGAACTCTTTCTCATATAGAGAAACAATTGAAACTCATTCCTACTTCCCTCCAGACTTCAAAATCTAAATATGAAATCATATACACAACATATAAAGAAAATGTATAACAGGAAGCGAACATTCATGAGCATATTATTCAACATCAATATACAGAAAACAAACACAAAACATGAATTTGAATCAACCTCTTTCTATTAATCCAAATGCCTGTACATGGGTGTTCTTACATAGCTCTCTGCTTCTTCTATGCTCCAATGCTTCATCTTCCACCACCTTACAATACACAATGAGGGTGTCTATATCTCGTTTCCCTCTTGCACTCTAAACTGTCTAATCTAGAATTAAATTCTACCTACTTGCATTAACTACTTTAAATGCCTTCTACCTACTAAGGACGAGAGAGAACCGCTCAAGGTCCATTTACATTACACAAGTGCGCTTCATTAAATTGCCACATTTATGTTCGTGCATCAACTCCAAGAGAAATTCAAAATTTGTGATGGCTTGTCCAGCTGTCCTTCGCTTCCACGCTAACTCACTTGATGTTGGTGATGCTCCTGCATCAGATATGATTGGTTAAAGATTATATTCTTAGGCGCCATTAATCATGTTGATGTAGGATTTATTGGAATTTAAGGTGATGTATGATTGTTGTAGTAGTCATATTTCCCTTGTGTCGCATCTTGTCAACTTCTTGTTGGGTTCTTGGGTTTAGTCTTCATGTTTTTGACATTTAATTTAGTCTCCTAGTGTGAGGGTTTTAGCTTGGGTTAAGGGTCTAAATATGTTATATTGCGCCATGGTTACTGTCACTCCTATCACCTTGTGACGACATGATTCCTAATGACGGAATCATTGTGTGCCCTGATGAATAGATGTGAATGATAATCTGGTCGAAGTCTTGTGCTTCCCAATGTGGGCATTTTTTCATTTTAATTGATGGTGGTTCCTGATTATGCAATGCCTCAATGCATTTTATTTGCGCACCGTATAGGTTTCTAGTTATTGTTCGTCGAAGACGTTGTGTTGGGTTGTTGATGTTG
>SNQJ01S0051261.1:4395-35669 GCA_010110895.2 Picea sitchensis
TTCTCATTCTGGGTATCTGTCTGTTTAGTATATATTAATTCTTCTGTCTGACTTCTTCTCTCGGATGCTAATAACCTAATATAAAATATCCTCTTGAGCCGACATGTCTTCTAGGGCTATTAGCCAACTCATTAGGGTTTCTTCTTGCTTTCCAGAGTATTCTATTCTTGCCAGGTTTACACATGGAGGTAAATACCTCCCGTAGCTACCATAAATCAATACTAACAACCTGCTTCTTCAGTCCATCTCCCAAGCTAACCAGCTACACGAACAACAAACGACTATGGATACAGGTTTAGGTACAATGATAAGAAAGTATAGAGGATAGCTGACTGCATGAGTGAAAGATCATGGTATGGCTGAATGGATCACTGGATGATGGCTGAATCATAGAGAGAATGGTGGGGAATGAACTAAGTCCCAACAATATGTATGCATGTCCCCAAATTGACACTTTTCATGTTGGGAGCTACTTTGGCCCACTTGTCCCCAACTTTGGAACTTAGGATAAAATAATTACCCATACTTTATACCTTAAAGAAATATTAATATAATATTCCTTTTTGGCTTAAGCTCCCTAGCTTAGCCCTTTTCCTTAACTTTTAGCCCCACCCTTTCCCCAACTGGTGGAGTTTAGTCCCCCATACTCTTTTATTGTGGCCGGTCTGAACGCAGCGATGTATTTTATATAAATGTCGAGACATATACAAAAATAGGCGCACTGACCTTTAACATCTAGGCTCTCCGGCCTAATAATCACAAAACTGGCTCACCAACCTATAAAACACAGGATATACACAAAGGCCTCGAAATTGCATGCACTTAAGTTGTTGTGCGCGGTATCCAAGAATGTGCACACTTCATCATTTTACTGCGTAGTACATGTGCGCACTATGCCATGAAAGGTGCATACAAAAATGATATCAAACAGCTCACCAACTTAAGTACATTTTCATTTACATTACTATTGGGTTCGGCCTAGGGATATTAGAAACAAGGTCCAATACCTGGGCTGTATTATTGATGAGCATGGGGTACATGTTGATCTAGCTAAGATCCAAGTCATTCGTGACTGGCTAGCCCCGGCCACACTGACCGAGCTTCGGAGCTTCTTAGGACTAGACAATTTCTTTCGATGGTTCGTGTTGGGATTCTCCCATATTGTATGGGCCCTCAGCCAGGTGCCAAGGGCAGTGGTAGGGCCAATTTTGTGTGGGGGAAGGAGCAACAACAAGCATTCGATGATCTGATTCATCGCTTGTGATCAACTCCAGTACTCTCCTTGCCCGATATACAACAACCATTCGAGATTGAGACTGATGCATCTGACAATGTTGTGGGCGCAGTTCTCACTCAGCACAGGCATCCTATGGAATTCCATAGTGAGACACTCTCTGATACTGTATGGAAATACCCCACCTATGACAAGGAAATGTATTCCATTATACAAGCTTGTCGTCAACGAAAACATTACATTCTGGGGAAAGAGACTATCATACACACTAATCACAAGCATATGCAGTTCATACAAACACAGGGGAAATTGCAGAACGACCGCCATCAGAAGTGGTCCACCTACCTGCAATAGTTCCATCTCAAAATCAAGTATAAGACATGTATCTCCAATCATGTCGCTAACTGCCTTAGTTGGCCTCCTGTGGTTGCACTCACCACTGTGCTCCATTCCTATGGACATGAAGCATCGGAGTGGCCCCAACTTTATCAGCAAGATCCGAACTTTGCCACCACTTATCAGCTCTTGGGTATAGGCGCCATTGTCACTTATTTTCACATTCAGGAAGGAATCTTATGCCACTTGGATCATCTCTATGTTCCTACAAGCGAGCGTGCAAAGTTGATTTTGGAAGCCCACTACAGTCAAGTGGCAGGACATTTTGGCGTAGAGAAAACTGTGGCCGTTCTTCAGAAACATTTTTATTGGCCAAAACTTCGACTGGACGTTAGCAAGTATATCAGATCTTGCACTGCCTGTGCCATTTCCAAGCCCGCCATCAAGAAGCAAGTCTTATACACCCCTCTTCCTATTCCTGAGAAGCTGTGGGAATCCATCTCAATGGATTACATGTCTGGTTTGTCGTCCACCAAGCAAGGAAATGACTATGTGTTTGTGGTCGTTCATCGGTTTTTGAAGATGGCCATCCTCGCATCCTGTAAGAAGAATGTCATAGCGGCAGATACTGCTAAGCTCTTCTTCGAATGATTTTGGGTCCACTTTGGGATACCACAGACCATCATCTCTGACCGAGACAACAGGTTCCTCAACACCTTTTGGTTGAGTCATTGGTCTCTGATGGACACCAGGCTCACAAAATCCACTGCTTTCTACCCCCAAACCGATGGCCAAACATAGGTTTTCGATTGGATGATTGTGCACATCATGTGCATGTACAATTCTAAGCATCCCCTTACATGGGATGAGAGTCTCCTGTATGTCCAACACAGTTACAATAGGGCTCTCCATAGTTCCACCGACCATAGCATATTTCAAGTGGGTCTGAGATTCCATCCCTTGGGACCCATTGATGTTGCACTTCCTCTTGCCACCACACAGACAAACTCTTCCCCTGATCAGTCTGTGATCGACAAAGCCACCAGATTCATTGAGCAGATTCAACACATCCGCCACCAGGTCCAGGAGATTTTGCAGAAATCCAATGCTAAGTACAAGCAATGCCATGATCAACACAGGGTACCACACTAGTTTCAGGTTGGCGACAAAGTCTGGTTACATTTGCAGAAGGAGTGTCTCACTGGGCCCCATCAGAAGCTTCGCCCACTTCATTATGGGCCTTACACTATCACTAAGGTTGTGGGTAGCAATGCTTTTAAGCTCAACACTCCACCCTTCCTTGGTCTGCATCCAGTATTCAATGTGGACCTCCTTCAACCATATTTTCCACTGTTATTGGACACCTCTCAGATCGTAGAACAACTGACACCAACAGAGCTCAAACCTGACTGCATGGAACAAGCATCCACCGATCAGATAGTGAACACACAGGGCAATGGCACTCACCAACAACAGATCTAGCTTTATTGGGTTGTCAAGGTAGGGCAACTGCTACACCAAGTCAAGTGGCTCACCCGGGGGCAAATCCAACAGAATTTTCCTCACCTGATGGGGGAACTCAACGCAATGGATACCATTACTTCCTAAGGGGGGAGGATTGATCCAGGTGGATATTGGTGGCCACCCACCTATTCCAACTGGCTCCTCGTGTCCATTTTTGTTCAGCACATTCTTCTGTACTGCTTATAATTGTGGGTTCTACACTCATGGGGTTGTCTGAAGCCCCACACATCCTCTAGGTGGATACAGTTGCCTCTCGCCTAATCCAACTGGCTTAGTTTGTATGTTTTCATGTCAGCACATCTTATTGTACTTCTAGGGTCATTTTGGGGCCCTAAACGTTGTTTTTTTGGCCCACCATAGTCAAATTGTAGACAAAGTTAGAGTTTGATGACAGAATGTGTAGCTCTCTGAAATACCTTTCCAACGGGCTATCACACGCCTAAAACGAAGGTTGTATGCACAATTTACGACCCTAGGAAGTTGAGGTACCAAATTACACCAACTTACCCATAGGGCCCATATGAATTTTGGCGTTTCACCTTCTAGGGTTAGGTTTTTTGATGTCTAGTGTTTTGAAATTCATGAGTAATATGAAAAGGGCCTCTGGAGCCTCATTGTAATCCATTTTTCTCAAAAGGATGTGTGTAGCAGCCACATCTCTTCTCAGAGATAGCTACCACCATTCGAGCAAGTGTTTCGGATCTGCAGTTTTACAATTTCAACATATTTCATTATTTAATAGAAGATATTGTTCGCTAGATATTTGTGTTATTATTCATATCTCTGTGTTTATTGTATTCATTATGTTAATCGGTTCGTTCCGCTCCTAAATCTGGATCATGTTATCAATGCAAATTTTATTGATGAAATAGAAGTGGATACAATGCCTCTTGATGTCTACATTGTAGTGTTTTATAGTCCCTACATGTATACGAGAGATGTCATCTTCATTATAAGGGAAAATGAATAACCCCCAGTTAAGGATGGTAGATATTTTATCATCAATGCCCATAAGAGGAAGTCTATGATCTCTCTGGTGAGTGCTCACCAAGCTAAGATATTAATTAGCTCAAGTAAGAAGTGTGTACTTATATTCCTGAGACGGAGCCAAAAAGACATCGAGTCAGTGTATGTGAAGACATCCTTGGAAGGATGATGAAAGAACGTAAGTATTAGTTAGAAAAACATTTGTAAGCGTATAAAGAATTGTTTCAGGAGTTGAAAAGTATGTGACTTGAGAGGGAAGCAAAGAATGATATACAATTATTAGCATATTATCCTCTACCAAACATAGGACCATACAAATAACCCATATTGGAGTAAGATTAGGTGAATAAGAAATTGTAGAAGTTGTCCAAGAAAGGAGTCATAAATCCAAGTAACTCACCATGCCGTGCCTTGTTATTTTAGTACTAATATGGGGCAGGGCTTGGAGAATGTGCATTAACTATAAAGATCTAAACAATACCATTATCAAGAGTCGATATCCTTTGTGCCAAATCATTGACTTGTTATATTAGTTGCACCGTGCAAAATATTTCACCAAGCTTGATTTGAAATCTAGTATCATCAAGTCTAGATCAAGGAAGAAGACATTTGGAACATCACCTTCAAGATGAAACAAGGTTTACACAAATGGTTAGTAATGCCTTTTGGTTTTAGTAATGCACCAACTACATTTATGTGTTTAATGGATGATGTTGTTATGATCCAAAATGCTCAAAATATAAAAAAATAACAAAAGTACACACCATCTACAGAATGTCGACGTGGAGCACAACTCCAAGATAGATAAGCTACACAAAAACTCCTTAAAGAATAGGGGAACCCCCTCCAAATAACCAAATACCTTTCATACTTCACAATTCACCTCCCAATAATGAATACATGATCTCTTATATATAGTTATTCACACTTGCACATGAGGCCCCTTTATCACTAGGTCGACCCTATTACATATGTATTTACACATTACATGTACATTTAGGCCCATATATGCCCCCCCTCGGGGTCATATCATATTCATTAAGCCATATATATACCCCCCTTGGGTCATAACATAGTACCCTCCTTCAAAAAGATTTGTCCTCAAAGCTTTGCATTTAAAGGCTCCACATGTGATGAAACCAAGTAATATGATTTTTTTTATGTTCCTGCTTTCTTCATTCCATTGTTGATCTATCCATCCAAAATTAATTCTTTTCAATCTTAATCCTTGGTGTCTAGTTGTTGAATAATTTTCTTTCCTTTGATTCCATGTATTTTTGTATAATCTTATCCAATTTGTAGTCGTTGTTGGTCTTTGATAACAACTTGTTGAAGAGTAGTTTGGTGATACCTTGTTCCATGAATATTGACAAGTATTCCATCTTCTTCCTTCACAATGTTGATATCGTCCTTCTTATATTCCTTGAAATGTTTCTTGGTAATGAGGGTATTGATACGGTTTCACATTTGATGGTGTTCCTTCACTCTGCACATGCATTTCATCTATCTTCTTTTTAACGACAATGGAATCTTTGATCATCTTTGCTTGGTCTTTGATTACTCTAGCCTTCGAGATAATAACATCATATTTGGCATGTACATCCTCTAGATGGAGTTCAACTTCTTCAAGTATCTTCTGTTGACCTTCTTGAATCTTGTCTTCTTTCTCCTTTTGAAGTTGCAATGTGATCCCATGTTACAAATTCTGACGTCCTTCTTCAATTCTGACTTGCATTTCTGACTTTACCTCATCTGTATTTAAGGATTCCTCAACCTTCTTGCAAATTTCATCTTGCATTATTTTGGTAGATTTTTCATCCAAGATTCTTCTTTATTTTGACAATTCTTCTTTTCTTCTTTCAATCTCTCAACCTCATCCAATAGTTTTTCATTATGGTTTCGTAATCTACATATCTCTTCATCTTTCTTTTTCAAATCTTCTCTTGATTCATCTTTTTCCCACTTGCCTTTGCTAGTCTTTTCTTGTTTTAGGTTCTTAACCCCCTTAATGAGTGATTCATTAAGGGATATTATCTTAGATATCTCCTCACCATTCTTCTTAATCTCACCCTTTGCTTTTTTTAATTCATCTTGAATTCTATACAATTCCTCCATTTTTGTATCCCTAATCCATTTATCTGAGAAGAGTTTTTCAAATTCTACCCATGTGCAGTGCCATCTAGTATTTTGATCAACACTCATCGACCACTTCCAAGCTTCATAGAAAAAAATATTATCTTTCCTTCGTAGGATTCATATTATATTNGCTTCAATTCGCGCCCCTGCAATCGGAAGACCAGAGCGGCGGCTAGGGTTTGGACCCTAGCCGCGATGACAGTCCGATTCGCTCCATTCTCCTTCCTCCTCACCATTCTTCTTAATCTCACCCTTTGCTTCTTTTAATTCATCTTGAATTCTATACAATTCCTCCATTTTTGTATCCCTAATCCATTTATCTGAGACGAGTTTTTCAAATTATTCCCATGTGCAGTGCCATCTAGTATTTTGATCAACACTCATCGACCACTTCCAAGCTTCATAAAAAAAATAATCTCTTTCCTTTGTAGGATTCATATTATATTATTTTACCAACCTCAACCATTCCATAGGATTGATTTCATCTTTATCTTCATCTCCTATAAATTTAGGTATTTCCATTGATTCTTAATTGAGGTCTAACCCAAATCCTTGACTTCCAACCTCTGTATATTAAGGATAAATGTCTCAAATAGTTATAATACTTGTTCCAATATGATCTTATATGTTTTATCTTTCCAATGGATTTTGAATCAGCTCAATCGGACATTCCAATCAAAAGTTATGATAGTTTTAAGTGAACATACCTTTGAAACCCTGATTTGGAGCCTGTCCTCCTGGCTGACCTTACTTCTGATGTATCTCTGCAATTCCATCTCTTCTTAGTCTAAAATTGTGACTTGAAATACTCTGAAATTTCTTCTCTGCAATTCCATAGGTATGACCAAAATTGGATGTGCCAAGTGGAAGTTATGGTAATTTCCCCACACCTTGCTGATTTTTGGCCTTTCTAGAAGATCTCACTTGTATAGAGTGCCCCACACAAAATAATTGATATACAATTATAAAACTTGTACCAGAAATACTACATATTTTCCACTATCCAATGCCACTGATATAACTCAATTTGGATATTCTAGGAAGAACTTATGATTGTTTTACCCGGAACACCTGCTTGAGATTAGTCAATAAGACTAGTCAGATACCCTATCTTCCACAGAGTGTATCTACAAATGTATGATGACCCAGAAGATGAAATTTTTATCACAACTACCCTGATCATTTATCGAAATATCCTCTGAATTTTAGGGTCTTAAACGTCATAGAAAACTTTTTATAGCGAAAATTCCACGATGACTAAATTCAATATGATTTAAGAACCCTATCTTACATAGGTTATATCTTCGAAATTGTAAGGCCTCAAGAGCTGAAATTTGAACCCCATGTACCTTTATCCGTATAATAAATATCCTCCAAAGGGTTCCTTCTGAAACAACTTAGAAAAAAAGTTACAATGAAAATTACAAGGTGTGTCAGATGCAGCAGCGAAACCCCAAGACCTTGAGCTCCGATACCAAATGTTATGATCCAAAATGCTCAAAATATCAAAAAACAACAGAATTACACACCAATACCATATACATAATTTCAACGTGGAGTACAAATCTAATATAGATAATTTACACAACAACTCCTTAAAGAATAGGGAAACCCCCTCCAAATAACCAAATACCTTTCATACTTCACAATTCACCTCCCAATAATGAATACACGATCTCTTATATATAGCTATTCACACTTGCACATGAGGCCCCTTTATCACTAGGCCGACCCTATTACATATGTATTTACACATTACATGTACAATTAGACCCATATATGCCCCCCCTTGGGGTCATATCATATACTTTAAGCCATATATATGCCCCCCTTGGGTCATAACATATGTAGCGTGTATTCATACATTTAGTTGTCACGGTACATGTTATTGGATAAATTGATAAATGCGGACATAAACTAATCTGCCTAGATCCACCTATATCTAGAACAAAACAAGACAGGACATGGCGCTTTCCCTAAGTTACAATCATTGAATCTACTACCAAACAAAAGATGAGAGACATACCTTTAAGTGTCGCTTCTTTAAGTCTTTGTTGTTCCTGTTTCACTCTGGTGTTCTTGTGATACTGATCCTGTAATGGGACACAAACCATCCAAAGTGAAAGCAGAGAGAGTATATTCAATGACAACCTATGCATATGATCAAGGAATTATGCAATAAAATAAGAATAATTCTATGGGAAAGAAACATGCCATTGTATTATATTAATAATAGGAAGAAAGGTTACAACTGGATGCCTTGATGTCGTAAGGTTCCTTCCAACAATTACTTGTTTCCCACACACTTATTGCTCCAAGGATTCCGAGACCATATATCTGATAACTACTCACAATCTATCTTAACAAAGCCAAGCTCAAAGCCAATCTAACCAAGCTAACAAGCTCAAGAAATTTCCAACCCAATCAAGCTCCAAAACCAACTAAATCAAGCTAACTTTCTCCATGAGAACTCCTCTCCTTTTATAAGCTGAAGATGATAAGGTGAGGAGGTTAGGATGATCCCACCAAATCATGAAAGTGAGTAAGATCCAAACCATTCGGAGCCCACCTCACCATAGAAGCTTCTCCTTCTAGAAGCATCGAGAAGATGCTCGTTTTTCCCATGTATGAAGGCCACCGCGACCTGGCTATAGTGCAACCTGCGGAAATTCCGCGCCATAGCTATAGTGCAGCCTACAGAAATCACGTATTTCCACACCCCAGCTATGGTGCAACCTGCGGAAATCCTCCAAAATAGGGTTTTTACAGAGGAAAACACAACTTCTTCTCTCAGGGAAAGTTCTTCTCCCTTCTTTCTTTAGAAATTCAGGCCACTGACCCCTCTGAAGGCAACATATAGGTTTACATCATTAACGGTCATAAGGGTGACGAAAATAATGTGTAACAGAGAGCCCCCCAAAGTATGAAGTTAGAACAGAGTGATAGCTGAAATACTTTGTCGAGTGCAGAGTGATAGCTAAAAAACTTTGTCGAGTGTGTGTAAGGAAAAAGGAACAGTCGGTCAAAAACCCGCCAACAAACAAGGAAACACAGAACAATAATATATCATCAACAGGTAGGCATTCCATACTCATAATACAAATGACTCCAAGCATAAATGCCGACATGCGAAGATCCATGTCAAGTAAGACAGGTCATGGCCACCAAACATACATTGTGGATCCATGCCATTATGACTCAAATCTGAACATAGCCACCAAAAATACACTGTGGATCTATGTGTTAAAGACTCAAATGTGAACATAGCCACAAGACATAAAATGTGGATCTATGCAAAAATACAAACTGAATATACTCCAACGCAACTTGAATATGTTAGAAAAGATTCAGGGTCTTCATCTCCACCACTCTATAGTACGAATCTAACCATGTGAATAGATGTGCTGAAGTCGAACATGGTAGAAACCACTTGGTTACCGGTCAATGACGAGAACCGTCAACAAGTGTGAGGGAAATCACCATTAATTTCAATGACTCCCAAGGTACTCTAGTACAATCCAACGAATGCGAATTAATGAGCTGAAGTCGAACACTCAACAGAATCTCCCGATCAAGGGTCAAAAATGAAAACCCATTGTCGAAAGTGAGGAAACCTGCCATTGAGGCATGCATGTTCCAAGGTACCAATTGGTTTCTAAGTCTTATTCCTGGATAATGAGTTGAAGTCGACAGGAAAAGACTCATCACAGGAAGGCCTTAATGTATCCTCCATCAATGACACGAAACGTGTAAAAATATTTGATGTAGATCAGAGTAACAAGTGATTCAGAACTGACTCAGGGATGGCCAATGCAATAGAAGGCTTAAGGACTACAGAAAAGGTCGACGCAATAGAAGGCTTTCAGGGTTGAACTTCTCTTTGAACACATTGACGACACAACAACTGTCTTGGAAACACTGACTCAACAACAGAGATCACATACCAATTTGTAATCTTATAAAGGAGTATGATCAAGAGACAAGCGAATTTTCCAACCTAGACACAAAGCAAGTGAAAGGGTATCAGGTTCAAAAATTGACTCTTCTATAGAAGACAGGTTTATACACATTTCTTTCCCAATTTCCCCCCCACCATTTATGGTGAGTACCTCTTTATTTTTACGCAAGCTTGAGGAGGATAACATATTCTTGTAAATGTAAGCTCATCTTTCAGACAAGTCCCTCGAAGTATGTTTAACGAACCCTAGGAAGGAGTGGTTCGGTCCCATATGGGCCTTTCGATGTTTGTTTACTGAGTCCAAAGAAGGAAAACTCAAGGGTTTTTCATGTTTAGAGAGTCTGAAAAACACTTAAAGAGAACTCTCTCAGTTTCTTTTTCGTAAAGTAGTCTGATGAGACCGAAAAAGAGATAAACTATCACTCAACAGACGTTTTCTTCAAATACTTTAACGAACGTGAAAAGAACAAGTCGTTCGACAATCTTTTCATGTTTAGAGAGTCTAAAAAGAGCTTAAAGGGAACTCCAGTGGATTCCTTTTTTGTATAACCTTTACGAGTCCGAAAAAATGATAAAAGTATACTCGGTTACATTCTCATTGATTTATGAGCACGAGAAAGAACAAAGACTAAGCTTGGTAACTTATTCTCATGTATTTACGAGCATGAGAAAGAACAAAGACTAAGCTCAGGATTGTTTTCATTTTTACGCAAGCTTTAAAACAAAATAAAACTATGCTTGGGATACATTTTAATTTTTACATAAGCTTAAAAACTAACAAAACTATGCTTGGGCCTGGTTTCATTTTTACACAAGCGTGAACCAGATGAAACTATGCTTGGGGTAAGTGGTTTCATTCTTACACTAGCTTGAACCATAGAAAACTATGCTTGGAAGAAACCATAGAAAATTATGCTTGGAAGAAGCTTGGGGTAACACATGGATGGTTGGTACTTAGCCCCTAGCTTAAGAAGTTAGCGATTTAACTTCAGCATGAATACCAGAGGCCGAAGCCAAATGTCCCCCAAGCTTCATTTCATCCAAATGCAAAGGCGAATGAAATGAAGTTCAAATACTAGACGAAGGACTTGACTCAAACAGAGAGGGGGAAGAAACCTATTTCATTTTTTAACGAGCTTTCCATAGAGAAGAAAAAACTATGCTCGAGAATCCAGTTTCAATCCCTAGACCTCTATTTCATTTTTTAAAGAGCTTGACACAAAAACAAGAACTATGCTCATGGATTCTGTTTCATTTTTAACGAGGTTTCCACAGAGACGAAAAAACTGTCCTCGTAACTGGTTTCATTTTTTAACGAGCTTGAAATCAGAAAACCATGCTCAACCTTGGTTTCATTTTTTAACGAGATTGAAATCAGAAAAGCATGCTCAAAGCTGGTTTCATTTTTTAACGATCTTGAAATCAGAGAACCATGCTCAAAGCTGGTTTCATTTTTTAACGAGCTTGAAATCAGAGAACCATGCTCAAAACTCTCTTTTTGATCATGGCTTCCAAGAGGACAGTGCTTTGGAAGGACACCATATCAAGGGACAAAACTCGGTAATGGCTTCCAAGAGATCTTCACTCGATGGAAGAAACACACTCTGGGAGGAACACATGTTGAGGGCCGTGATAGGGGTAAAGAGATCATGCTCTAAAAACCCAATGGAAGAGGTCACCATGTCGACTACCCGATCCAAGTCATTGTCATCAGTAGTGGAAGGCATGGGAGACAACGCCACATAATTTACCTGTGGTAGGGGTGATACCATCTGCATATAAGAACCACTAAGGGAGGTAATCCAATCAGGAACGATGAATGAAAGTTGATCAATAGTCACAATTCTTCCATCGTGAGGGAAAGATATCACACGAAAAATAGTGGACACAGTAGCTTTCATGGCATAAACATAATCCCTCCCAAGGAGTAAAGCGAAATCCAAGGGGTCTTGGACTGCCATGACATCAATAAAGACAATTTTCCCTCCCAAATCTACAGGAAACTGAGGAAGGGTCCCTAAAGGTTGACTGGTTCTTCTGTTAAAAGCTAACAGATTCTGTGTAACCGACGCAAGTTGAGGACAACCCAAAGCTTTCCAAGAAAAAGAGGACAAAATACTAATGAACGCACCCTCATCTATCAACGTCTGAGGAACGTCTCGACCACAAACTTGCACTGTAATATGGAAAGGAATGTGAGAGGGGAGATGAGGTCCAGTTAGCACACCCCAATAAAAAATGATGGTCTCATTACTTGGAGGGGGTTCCACGGGAGAAGGAGGAATACCCCCTGACAATGTAGAGTCTATATCAACGGGAAAAATGTGGGCAGTATTGGGTTTACTCTTGAGCGAGAGAGTAGGATCGACTGATGACGAGATCAGATCGACCACTTGGGTTGCATTCTCTAAGGGGAGAATGGGGTCGACGCTTGGAAAAGGATCAACCGCTTGGGTTTCACTCTCTAACAGGAGAGTGGGATCGACCGAGGATGGGATCGGATCGACCACTTGGTCAACTGGTTCAACTAAGGACGTGACTAGATTGACCACTTGATCAACCAGGCCGACCGACGGGGGAACCGGGTTGACCATTCCATCAACTACAGGTGGGTTGAGAGAAAGTTTGCAATAAGCAACTGGAAGTTGAGGTTGTGAAACAATCATGTCTTCCAGGAATTTCGAGGCTTCATCCATACAAGGGAAAAGGTGAGTTTGATGACTCCCTCTGCATAACCTACAAGGAAACTTGACTCGACTTTTCTTCTTCCCAAGGGTATTTTGACTAGTTGACGGGAGGTCATCAGCATGTTGTTCAGAGGCTGACGACATGGATTGGCGAGGGTGTGTAGACCATGCTTTTATAACTTTGGATAGACCAGGGCAATCCTTAAGAAGATGGCTACCCTTGCAAAGCCTGCAGGGGTACTTGGGCTTACGGGTTGTTTGGGTGATCTTGACATCATCAACACTCCCGACACGATTAACAGTAACTGGTTGTTTTCCAACATGTCTGGCAGTGGTTGGAAGTTTGGATCCTTGCTTGTTTTTCTTCTTCTTAGTCTTCGGTTTCTTCTTCTTCTTAGCCACCGGGTTGCTAGCTTTAGAGATTTCACTCGACGAAGAAGATGAAAAGGAAGAAGACCTTGCAAGGGAAGAATGTGAAAAATATCTTACTGGTGAAGAAGCTGAAGGATCAACATGAGGTTGATAATCCAATTGTGAGACCCAGAAGGCTCAAAGCAGTGATGTAAGGAGGACCAATGTTTCCATAAGAAGGAAAAACAAAAGGTTCCCCTAGAGAAGGGGTTCCTTCATTGGTCATTTCGGGAACTGACGCCATATAAAACAAATCCAATCTAGAGTCTGCTAGGGAAAACAAACAACATATGCTAAAAATCTAGGAAGCAGGCAAACAAACAAAACCTTCTCACAATGAGCACACTAGTTGGTGATGAAATCCAACGTCGCAGGAACAAAGTAAGAAGGGGATGAGATAGAGCGGGTGGAAAAGTTACGTTGATGATCTACTTAACGGAATTACACCCTGGTGCAAGCTCCCACACATAAATGTGGGTATACCCTCCAAGGATCCCGAGTGAGTTTGGCCAACATCGATTCCAGGTACCGTGAAGACTTGCCCCTCCACAGTCACCTTGTGTAAAGACCCTAAATAGATAGGCCACTAAGGCTACCAATCACTACAGTGATGCCTGGGGAAACAATCAACAGTCCGATCCATGCACAAGGGCAGGGTATCTAGCCCAAAATCAACTTGAAATGCTTCCACTCATCATTGTGGGTATACCTTCAAGCGACTCCCATAATACGCACAATCTCTACACCAAGACCAACAAAGCAGGGTGAGTAACTCTACCAGTCTCAATGCAACCTTGTGATTGACTCTTGTGTTAGAAGGGCTTCCGAGGACAAAATGTAATAAGTGGATTTCACCGCTCCCTAACGCAAGATTCTATGTTTGATTACAGCTTTGGAAAGTTATCTTTCACACCTATTCCAAAGCCCTACAATTAATCTAATGTAGGTTTGCTACCAAAAATAAAAATGTGTAATCGATTTTTATAAGCACTTTATTTTTAAGGCTGTTGTTACTCAAGAGGAAAATGGCGTGGACAATATGGTGTTTTGACCGACTCGAAAGTTATGCAAAGAGATGAAGATGCAATCTTTTCATTTCGATGAAAGCTATGCTACGAGAAGGAGAACACATTTATCATTCCCAGATGCACAATGTCCCAAAATTTACTAAACTCACAAATATCAAGATTTTCAAGAAATTAGACAAATAGACTGTACACCAATACACGATTCACGACCCCCCTCGGCCATGAGGGGGAATTTTTTTAAGAATTTAAGATAAAAAATCATGCAATTTCACTACTTCAAATGCAAATATGCCCCTAATCTAATGCAAAGAAAGAAATAAGATTTTTGTTTCAAAGATAGCTAAAAGCAATAGCAAATCACTTCAAAACAAAAAACATCCCAAACAAAGTTTCTCTTTTACCGCGAGTTATTCAGAAAAAAGAAGTGTTCTTTTCACTAAACAATTCTAAAGAAAAACAAGGCTTTGTAACTGAAAGACACTCAAAGGAAGAGATCAAATCTTTCAAAAGAAAACAAAGAAAAGATGGCTAAAAGCAACTCAAAAAACTATCAAGTAGACTGTAAACAAATCATAGTCAAACCCAATAATTCACCCCAAAACCAAATCCAAGGTCTGGGTAAGGAAAACCATCAAAAATCAAGAATTTCACAATTTCCGCAGGCTGTAGACTAACACAGTGCTGAAATCACTGATTTCTGCAGGCCAGATATGGGTAGGGTGCAGAGTTTCCGCACTGGTCTAAACAAGTAGGGTGTGAAAATACTGATTCGCCGCACTGTCCCTCAAGGCAGGGTGCGGAAATCAAAGTAAAAATGAAAAAATACAAAGTAAGAAGGTTTTTCCAGTGTGGTTTAACAGTCAGAGAGTCAAGCTAGATCTCCCAGTGACTCAGAAAATAGAATCCAAGCAATCAAAGCAAGAAAATAAGACAAACTAGGAAAACAATCCGTCCCCATTGTAGTCGCCAACTTTGTTATTGGATAAATCGGTAAATGCGGACATAAACTAATCTCCCTAGATCCACCTATATCTAGAACAAAACAAGACAGGACATGGCACTTTCCCTAAGTTACAATCATTGAATCTACTACCAAACAAAATATGAGAGACAGACCTTTAAGTGTCGCTTCCTTAAGTCTTTGTTGTTCTTGTTTCGCTCCGGTGCTCTTGTGATACTGATCCTACAATGGGACACAAACCAACCAAAGTGAAAGCAGAGAGAGTATATTCAATGACAACCTATGCATATGATCAAGGAATTATGCAATAAAATAAGAATAATTCTATGGGAAATAAACATGCCACTGTATTATATTAATAATAGGAAGAAAGGTTACAACCGGATGCCTTGATGTTGTAAGGTTCCTTCCAACAATTCCTTGCTTCCCACATGCTTCTTTCTCCAAGGATTTTGAGAACATGGATTTGATAACTACTCACAATCTATCTTAACAAAGCCAAGCTAAAAGACAATCTAACCAAGCTAACAAGCTCAAGAAATTTCCAATCCAATCAAGCTCCAAAACCAACTAAATCAAGCTAACTTTCTCCATGAGAACTCCTCTCCTTTTATAAGCTGAAGAGGATAAGGTGAGGAGGTTAGGATGATCCCACTAAATCATGAAAGCGAGTAAGATCCAAACCATTCGGAGGCCACCTCACCATAGAAGCTTATCCTTCTAGAAGCATTGAGAAGATGCTCGTTTTTCCCACATACGAAGGCTGCCGCGACCTGGCTATAGTGCAACCTGCGAAAATTCCGCACCCTATCTATAGTGCAGCCTGCGGAAATCAGGAATTTCCGCACCCAAGCTATGGTGCAACCCGTAGAAATCCTCCAAAATAGGGTTTTTACAGAGGAAAACACAACTTCTTCTCTCAGGGAAAGTTCTTCTCCCTTCTTTCTTTAGGAATTTAGGCCACTGACCCCTCTGAAGGCAACATATAGGTTTACATCATTAATGGTCATAAGGGTGACGAAAATAATGTGTAATAGTATAGATGGACAACATTTTGATCTTAGTTTTACTTGGGGGGTCTAGCATGTTGTACACTTGAAGCAAGTGTTTGATACATTGAGGAAACACCAACTGATAGCAAACATAAATAAGTGCAAGTTTACTAGGTAGTCTCTAGTGTACTTGGGGCACGTGATTGGAGGAGGCGAGTTGAAGATTGATCATGCAAATTTCCCACTCCTACTAATGTCATTGAAGTTAGGATTTTTGTGGGAGTTTCCCAGTATCTAAGGAAGTTCATAACATCAATTTTAGTTGTAGCATCGCTACTTAATGTTTTGATAGCCATTGGTAAGGGCTTCTAGTGGGGTAGGAACCAATAGAAATATTTTTAAGAGTTCAATCACAATATTTTTCAAGCCCTAGTTCTATCACTACCTCACTTGCAAAATCCATTCTAAGTGGAAATCGATGCCAATGGGTATGATATGCATGTTGTGTTAATACAAAATAGAAGGTTGAATTTCTATCATTCAAAGATATTTCATGGAGCAGTACTAAACTACCCTACATGTGACAAGGAATTATATGCCTGGGTGCACACAATGAATAAGTGAAAGCAATATTTATTAGGTAAGGAGACCACTATCCACACTAATCACCAACCTCTACATTACTTGTAAACTCAAAGTGAGCTTCGACAAGAAAGACAATTTAAGTGGATGTTAAAATTGTTTATATAATGATTGATGAGATTTTTGTGGTGAGGATTAGGTATAAGAAAAGGATTGTCAACAAGTTGGTTGATCTATCATCAATACCTCCATCACCCAAAATATTAGCTCTTGGAGCCATTATGCACACAGAGACATTCACCAATGAGACACGCAACAAAATATAGTTGAAGATGAGAACTTCAAGGGCATGTATCAGTAATTACAAGGTCATCCAAAACTCGTGGGTAGAGATAGTAATATTGATTACCATCTCCAAGATGAATTACTTTACAATATGGGAAAGTTATGTATGTGAAAAGCACGTGGTATTCACTTAGTGAACCCGTGATATAGTGCCTGCATTCACGGGATATTAAAGAATACCCCTAATTTCACTAGATATTGATAAATATCTCCCAAAATCCTTTTGTTGAAGCCCCCTCCCAAAACATATTTCCAATAAAAAAACCCTTATTTTAACTAGATACCCCTTTTTATACCCCCCAATACCTATAAACCCCTTGAGACCCCACAATCCACCCCCCCCCAATACCTACAATATATTGAATTTATTTTTCATAATTAAAAAACCCCCTTTATGAAATAATGTGATAAGATATTGGTCAACAAGGTGAATCTCCCATGGTTAAAATAAGAAACAATACATGTAATAAGGAAGGCTCATACCTCCAAGGTTGTTGGACATTTTGATGTCAAGGAGACTATGACTAACTCATAGAGATATGTTTATTGGCCCATGATGCAAAAAGAAGTATACAAGTTTATCAAGAAACCCAGTTTATTGAGCAACAAGCCTAGCAACAAGAAGCAAGGATTATACAGTCCACTTCCAATCCCTACAAGGCCATGGAAAAGTATATCCATGGAGTTTGTTGAGGTTTTTTAAAGGAGAAGAAGAGGACTTGACTACCTATATGTGGTAGTCAAAATTTTTAGTAAGATGTTCATTCTAATAGCTTGTAAGAAAACCATCAATGGATGAGAAGCAACAAGTTTGTTCTTTGAAAGGGTCTAGGTGCACTTTGGGATACCGAGGAACATCATTTTTATAGAGATACTTGATTTCTTAGTGCATTTTGGACTTCATTGTGGGAGAAGTTGGATACTAAATTTAAGAGATCCACCACTTTTCACCCTCAAATTGATGTGTAGATGAAGGTGGTGAATAGGACCCTGGTTTGAACTTCGAGAGGCTATAATTAGAGGCATCCAAGGACCTACAATGAAGGTTTGATTTACATACAACATTCCTATAACAAGCTCATGCATACTTCCACCAATAAGTCCCCTCTTGAAATATGTTTTGGATAATTTTTTTTACCATCACCATTGGATATTGTGTATGGAAAAATTGAGGCAAGGGCCTCAACCTCAAGTGATGTGTTGATGGTGGAAAAGTTCATAGATAAGATCATGTAGAGATACATACATGTTCATTAGAAGTTGAAGAAATGTCAAAAAATGTACAAGGTCAAGTATAATCAACATATCATGGTTGAAAAGAACTTCAATGTAGGAAACAAAGTTTGGTTGCACCTAAATAAGGAAAGGTTAAGGATGTAGGAAAGAAAATAAAGGCCCCAAGACATGGACGTTTTGAAGTATTGGAGAAGTTGGTAGGAAACAATGCTTATAGATGTAGTATTGCACCTTACATGTGCATTTACTCAATGGTAAATGTAGCGAACTTGAACCTCTATGAGCCATCTATGTGTGACAAGGATGAAGAGGACTAACTCTTGCCTTCCATAGAATATTTAGCATTGGATGCACATGCAAAATTACTAGAGGATATGTTTTTGCAAAATAATCATTGAGTCATTAAAAGGGGTCAACAAGAACTTTAGAAGGTGGGACTAAAGGGACAACTACCAACCAAGGTCAAATGGTAATCTGAGGAGAAAGCTATGGAATTGTTTCCTCATCTCTTTCAAAACTAACACTCTTGGAGACCAAAAGCCTCTCAAAAAGGAGAGGGATGATCTAAAAATGATCTATTTAGTTACCACATGACATTATCTTTTCTCTTGAATGGGTAAGAGAGAATTCATAACTTAAAAGGGTAGTTTTGGAGAAGATTATGAAAACCACACTTACCAAATAAAACTAAAAATCCTCAGTTTGGGATAAAAAAGCTGGAATGTTGGGGTATATGTCCTTAATGAAAATTTTCATAAATGTCCTCATTGCATTCTATAGGTCAATATCTTTCCAACAATGGTTCATTTTCCATCAATGAAGTCCATATGTAAAATTTATGCCCCTGACAATGTAACATTCCAATTATTCCCCATAGGTCCAAGTGGCAACCACATCATCTTATCATGATTAACCCATGTGGAATTAGTGACATGTGAGAATCCACTAGAGACTTTGATCTAGGTGGATATTGGTGGCCATCCACCTATTCCAACTGGCTCCTCTTGACAATTTTAGTTCAACACATTCTTTTGTACTTCTTTGTAATGGTGGGTTCTACACTTGTGGGGTTGTTTGAATTCCTACACATATTCCAGGTGGATACTGGTGGCCTCCCACTTAATCCAAATCGTTTATTTTGTATGTTTTCATGTCAACACATCTTGTTGTACTTCAAGGGCCGTTTTGGGGCCCTTAACAGTGTTTTTTTGGCTCGCTACAATCAAACTATAGATGAAGTTAGATTTTTATGGTGTAATGTGTAGTTCTCTAAAATACCTTTCCAACGGGCTATCACACGCCTAAAACGAAGGTCGTATGCAAAAGTTACAACCCCGAGAAGTTGAGGTACCAACTTACCCATAAGAGCCCACATAACTTTTGGTGTTTCACCTCCTAGGGTTAGGTTTTTGGATGTCTAGGATTTTGGCATTCATGAGTAATATTAAAAAGGCTTATGGAGCCTCATTGTAATCATTTTGCTCAGATGGATGCGCATAGCATCCACATCTCTTCTCAAAGATAGCTACCACCATTCGAGAAAGTGTTTCAGTTCTACAATTTTACGGTTTCAGCCTATTTCATTTATTCAATAGAAAATATTGTTCACTGGATATCTGTGTTTTTCTTCATATCTCAGTGTTTATTGTATTCAGTCTGTTAATCAGTTCGTTCCTCTCTTGAATCCGGATCAGACTTATAGAAGCATTAAAGAATAAAAAACCCTAACCCTAATGATCAAGGAAGGAGAGGGGTTCAATTACTATTGTAGTGATTTCATGTTCCATAGCAAAAAAGTTGTCGAGAGGATAGAGATATAGTAGAGCAAAGGAGAAAGAGCATTCTTAGAGGGGAATGTAATAGATCACAATATCTCATAGTTTTGCAGGGGGCTTTATAGTCTCTATGTTTTTCCTTGTACTCTCCATTGATTAAGAAGAAAAGCACAATCATTCATTTATTGCCAGGTTTTCCCACATGGTTTTTCCCGAGATAAATATTGTGTTACAATGTGTATCTTTGCTACTAAAGTTTTCTTTTTATGTTACAATAGTTAAAGAATCAATATTGCGTGTTTGTCTTTTTGTTAATCAATAAAAATACAAAAAAATAAACGCACAATTGAGCATAGGTTCACTGTAGTAGTAGTAGTAGTTTAAGATCTATTATGGTGAGCTAGCCATTGGAATATCCAAAGTAGTTTACGTATCATCAGTGGGGGATTTGTAAGATTAGAGAGGACCAACAATGTTCTAGATTTTCGAAGGCAAAATAAAAGTATATTTGAGTTGATGAAGAGGTAGCATGGAGGCTACAATTAGAGCCAACTTATAATGGGTATATGTGGAATATGAGGTTCTTATCCTCAAAGCAATTATATTTTGGTAAAGCATCAATTTAGGTGAAATTTGGAACCCTTTAGAGTTTTTAACAAGCTATAAAGGCATGCCAAAAGGTGCATTCATACTCAATGCTTCATGGAACATGTGACCATATTGCTCCCAGAACTTCCTCAACCTTACATTATTGGGCATTAGTCAACTAGTCTCCACAATTGCAAGCAAAAATACAAATAGTGGCAAACACTTAGTTATATTCCTTGAAAATTTGCCTAGGTTTGTATAATTATCTTCTCCATGGAGTGCACCGACGTACTTCCTATAAAATCCCAACTCTTAAAGGCTTGGACAAAAAAGAGGACCATATTGAAGAAGCAAAAAGAACCGCATGTAAACATCTCTTTGAGATCTTGCGATATTAGAAAACTTAGTTTGATTTTGTGCATGACTATTAAATATGTAAAGATATAAAGAGGAAATAGTTGAGGTAATGCCTTCTATTATAAATATGGAACATAGAGAAGCAAGGATTGAATTATTGTTGTGATTGATTAGGGGACTTGGCTAGAAGCCCCATCTACCCATAGTTTGAGCTTGTACTTTGATTGTATCACTGTAAACATGCATGTTGGGTGTTTCTATAACACTTCATGCAATGACATGGAAATGGAAATTATTAGGTATCATGTTGGCTTTAGGGTTGGCATGTGAACCCATGTGGTGCAATTTAAGGCAATATATAGTTATATATACTCAATTGGTCTGAGTTGTAAGGAAATCGAGTGAGAGCTATGGATCCACTCATATCTATTAAAATAATGGGAATCTCTTTATTTGTTGTTTGATAGTTGACCATATCTATGTCTTGAGTTAAATGCACAAGTTAGAGTAGGATAATGCTAAGATTATGTTCATATTGAATGTCGTTCATGGTTTCATGCATAGACCTAGTTATTGCTATGGTTTAGTTTTCTCATCCAGTTAGACTATAATACTAGTTGTGTCCATGCCATCATTAGTGCGATTATGGTCATGTGTATTGTGTTGTTTGTTCCTTATGTGTCTAAAGAAACATGGTTAATCCCCCTCAGTACACATTGTTATCCCTCATTTCTAGGGATAACTAAGGAGATGATGTCTCGAGGCCCTCCGGTTGCAGACATGGAGTACTAAGAGGTAGATGAGCAAGCAAGGGCCCCTACCATACCACACATCACCACCCGATCGATGGCAACAACATCCACCACACCCAGATTGGTCCACAGAGGACAACAAGTCTTGCTTCGTGAGGTAACAAATTCGATATCATGGTAAGTGTCATTTTAATATTTGAAGCATTTCAAAATGTTGCAAAGAGTCCTTTATTGATTTTGAAAATGTTTGCTTGGAAATTATGCCTTTTTCCTTATTTCACCTTGGTGGTTGACATGGTTTCCTAGTAAGTGGCCACCCTTAGGGAAAGGGTTGCTACTGAGGGGTCTCTTTGAAGGGTCTTCATACCATTCCCACTCATACATGCCACCTTTCATTACTTCTTCCCCTATGTTTCCCCGTATTTTAGGTTTTCAGGCTTATTAACCCAAAAACGACATGTACCTCATTTCATGGGAATAAGGGACCACTAGGCTTGGAGGTGCCCTGTCAAAAAAATCATGCAATAAAAGCTCACCCTGGGATCCCGAGAGCAATGAAATGCCTCTCTAAAAAAATTGAGGGACCCAAAAATAAATAAATAAATAATTAATTAATGTTGCTTTCCAAGGTAGATCATTTGTGGGCTATGCATTTCCCCTTATTGTCTTCAATTTGGAAAAGATGCAAACCAAGGTAGAGTGTATGTGGGCTATGCATTTTCTTTTTAGTGCCCCTTATTTTCTTCAACTTGGAAACACATGCAAAATAAATGGCTAATAAAGGGCTTGGAAAAATATGCTTTAAAAACAAAAAGAGGAAAAGGATGTAGCTAGCCCTCAACAAAGGCACCCATAAATGAGACAATACAAGCCCTTGTATGTCATGAAACCCCATACCTATAAGTCTAACCCCATCCACCTCACATTCACTACATGAACCAGAGAGGATTATCCTTGGGAACATCCCTTACTTGAGGAATTGGTTCACCCAATAGGTCACCATGACAACCCTCCCATACTTTAATATTGCAAGTTGTATAAGGTCTTTGAGCATTTGTTTATTTTGAAAAGGGGGGATTTGATGCATATGTTTGTGTGGTTATTTAATTAGACATGGATTACTTTTCATGATATTGTGATATGTGGACCCTTGGAGGGTGAATCGGTTTGTCTTTGCAGGGCCTTGACAAGTGGAAGTCTTTTCATGAAGGCACGAGGTCACTTGGACCTTCATTTTGGGCATGAAGCCCACATGTTCGATGATGAACCCACTCTATTTGGACACATGGGAGAGGGAACGTTTACTTTGGATTCACTTAGAGACCATGAGGATATCACAATGCAACCTCTTGCACCCAAACATTGGCCTTTGGAGGCCTAAAACATCACACTTGATGCCCTAGACGTCACATGGGTTGGGTTTTTGATGGGGTTTTCATGGTTCATGGTGGTGTAGCTTGGTTTGATGGAGAGAGAGATACTTGGCACATGCTAGAGCACTTGGTGGCATGATTTATGGCCTTTGAAGGCCCCACATCCTTCATCAAAGGCTCAACGTCTCTCCTAGAGGCCCTACGTCACCCCTAAAAGGGGATTTTACTTTATGAATTTATAATTTTAATTTGTAAAGGTAAAATAGAGAAGGTCGACCTCCCTAATTTTTTGTTGACTTTTCAAAAAGTGGACAAAAGGGTTTTAGGTGACCTCATGTAAATATAGGCCACCCCTTTGTCATTTGGGATCGTAACTCACTTGAGAATTTCATAGTGTATGGCTGAAAGTTTTTCCCTATTTGGGAATTTTGCTCTATCTCTCTCTTGAACACTTCTTTATGATGCTAGTACTTGTCTATTAGTGAAGAAAGTGAGGGGCTATCTCTTGGAAGGCTTTTTCTTGGTATTTTGGTGGAATATGCTTGATAAGAAAGGGTTTCTTCATGCTTTTTCTTGGAGTTGGTAAGAAATTTCTGCATTAATTGTGTTTTTCTTCTTGTTTCAAGCTAAATTTGTTTAAACCCTTGGAGGAGTATAAAGGAATACACCCTCCATCAAGTCTACTTGTTATCATTGAATAAGCTATATTTTATGCAAAGGTTGTTGGGAGGAGTAAAAAGGCTTACACCCTCCTAGATTTACCTTGCTAGGTTTTGTTTGCTCTAGGGAGTAAAAAGGCTTACACCCTCCTAGATTTACCTTGCTAGGTTTTGTTTGCTCTAGGGAGTAAAAAGGCTTACACCCCTAGAGAAGTACTAAACCTTAGATCTTACACAAGAGACTCCATAACCCAATTGGAAAAGCACTAGTCTTTTTGCATTGGAGATAGAAAATCATTGCATTGGTATACATGGAAATTGGAGATATTGCAATCGTTCAAGTTGGAATTTATTCTTCATGTTATAAGCTTGCTTGTGCTCTAAGGGCGTTTTGACTAGCATGATAATTCCCTTTGTTTCTATAAACTTAATTCTACATCCATTAGGGCTACAACAAAACTCTTTCTTATACTCTTTATTCTCTAATCTACCATGGAAATTTACTTGTAACCTAGATTATTGTTCTACTAGTTATTAGCTATCATTTGGATGGTTTACTTGTTGATTTATGTAGTAGATTTTTTTGTTGTAGCAATTGTTTGCTACAGCCACTTGGCTGTCATAATAAATTTCTGATAACACTTAATAAACAACCCTAAGTGTCATCAAAGTCTTGGCTAAATCATTGGAAGCTCAACTAGTCATTACTAGCTTTATTTCCAGCATCTTGTACTTGACTTTTGGTGACTAGATTTGCAACTATTGTTATCATTTGTTACTGATATATATATTTCCATACTGCTGCAATTTGGGATAGAAAGGATTATTTCTTGATCCCCATTGATTTAAGTCTTGTATATCTATCATTTGTCTTGTTCTCGACAGGGCTAACATTGTTTTGTAGGTACATAATGCTTGACAACCATTCTCCATCTACAAGACTCATTCTCAAGTCTTATTCTTTCTCCAATATCGACCTACAGGGGTGTTCATTGATCATCATCTCACTTTCCATCTCAATCATTCTAGGGTCACCAGGATTTCCCCCCTTGTGGTGATTTCATCATCACTAAAGCGAGGGGAGTGTCTATATGAGGTGACAGTGGGTAGGTACTCTTGTAGTTGTCACACTTCCATGGATTGCGTTAGGATTTTCCCAAGATATAGATTGTGCGATAACATTTTGGCACCATTTCCAAGGAGGATTTTGAATCCTTTCCCGAACCCTAACGACACTTTGGCAAGATTTGATCCCAAATCCTTTTCCCTCTAGCTTGCCTGGTGACTCTACTGGATGGAAGTTCCCTTGTAATTTTTTATGAACACTTAGTTCATCTGGCAACTCCATTGAAGTGACATCCCAGATAATGGAAGCATGACTCTATGGTGCTTTCACGAGGTATACAAATCTTGGGACATTGATTCCATTTGTTGGTATCCAAAAAAATTCCCACCAAGATGGTGGGAGGATTTCCCGAAGTTTGACGGTGATCCATCTTCGGTTGTTGCCCATATTGTCAAATTTACTGACTTTGTTTTACGCTTCGGTGTAGAACAAGAAGATGTGGCAGTACAGTTATTTTTGTTATCACTTGAAGAGAAGCAAAGTGACTAGAACAAACATTCTTGTAAACCTAAAAGTATATCTTCTTCAACGATCCTTGTCCAAGAATTCCTTAAGCATTGGGGCCCTGGGACTCAAAAGTTTGAAGTGTTGATTTTTCATATGAGATATTATTGTATATGAATATGTTATTACAATGATGAGTGTTCCATATATAGAGAACATATGGTGACAATCCATGAAAGGATGTGTCCCTTGAATAATAAATAACTACTTATTTATTATGTATATTTATACTTTGTATTATAAATATCATGTCATATTATATGGTATTATATATATATGGAAGAATGTCTTCTTAATTTTTTCCAAACTTCAACACTCCCTCTCAATGAGGGAGACATTATTCATCATGCCAAAGCTTGTCTTTGAAATATACAAACTTCACTCTAGACTCATGACACCTGTTTGTCTTGGGAGATGTCTCTCTCCCACCTGAACTGAGGGGAAACTCCTTCTGTGGCTCTCCCTCTGAGCCAATTGACTCTCTATGAGATCAGGCTCACTTTGGATCCACATGTGATAACATCTAACATCTTTAAGTCTTTATCATTCCAAGTCAAATCACCATGACTAAAGACAAAGATCACACCAATTCCATTTATCACAGGTACACCCCTTATGAATGAATGTCATCCCAATGCTATTTGATACATGGAAAGCACCTCAATCACCTCGAGTCCATATCACTCCTTGTCATGATCAAGGAAGGACCATGCTTGGGCCCATTTATCACAAGTACACTCTTGTGATAAATGTATTATATCTCCATTGGTCTGCAGCCCAATCTAGGAGAAGTTTCGCCCGATGCTTACTAGGGCCATTCACCTATGTTTATACATGTGATATAGTTGGTATCCACAAGAATTGAGCTAGCTCATCCTACAAGGGGTGGCCATTCCATTGGGGTTGATCAAACTAAGTCATCTTGGACCATACTTGACATATCGAGGTTCCCTCATGAAACCGATGTCTCAGCTCACTCATGAAATTTGTCCATACTAAACATCTCGTGGAACACATTTCTAAGACATATCGAGGTTCCCTTATGGAACCAATGTATTCTTTAGGATACATTGAGGTTCCCTCATGAAACCAATGTCTCCCAAGACATATCGAGGTTTCCTCATGAAACCAATGTCTTGGTTCCTTCATCTGACCATCTTAGGCACATTAGAATGAAGTCCACTCCCCCCCCCCTACTAGTCCACACAAGACCCTCTAGGGAGAATGTTTCTTGCTTGTTGCCTCAAACATAAACTCTCCCTCTTAACTAGGAATGTATATTTCCACGATGTCTTCATCTAGTAGTCCACTAACTACTCTACAATCAACTAGTAGAACACAACTACTACCATACCATCGGTAGCTCAAATCATCTGTTATAGTCTCTGTGATCAAGCAGTAGCACACAACTACTTCCAAGCGATCTGGTAGTCTCCATGGCAATCAACTAGTAGCACACAGCTACTATAATTCCATCCAATAGAACACGACTGTGCTGATCCATAGTAGAACACAACTATTGTCCAGTGATACACAACCATTGCTAGTAGCACACAACTATTGTCTAGTGACACACAGTCACTACCAGTGGTACACAACCACTATAGTAGCACACAACTACTGTCCAGAGACACACAGTCTCCTCCAGTGGTATACAACCACTATAATAGCACACAACTACTGTCCAATGACACACAATCACTGCCAGTGGTACAAAACCACTGTAGTAGCACACAACTACTGTCCATAGACACATAGTCTCCACTAGTGGTACACAACCACCGTAGTAGCACACAACCACTATCGAGAGACACATAGTATCTGCGATAGTCTTACGACTATGCATGTGTATCGTAGTTGTCACACAATCAACAAAGTGTCACGTGACTACAAGGACCATTCTTCCTTATCAAGTCACCATTTGTGCCATAGGTAGGGACAACTTTTACAAGTACACATATTCTTTTCTAGAATATTCTTTTTCAAATATACACATTATGAAGACCGACCATAGTTACAAAAATTCAACACTCCCTCTTAACTAGGGAGGTATTCATAACAACCAACTAAATGTATTCAAGTTGACCAATTTTATATAATGAAAAGTTACATCAAATATATCATGACATATCATCAACTGCATCACATCTGAGCCATAATTCATCTCGCATGGTGCACATCAAGTCATATAATCCACTGCATCATCTCTAAGTGGTACTAGCATGATGCGAATGCATCATATCTAAGTTGTACTAGCATGATGTGGAGTATCATCTACATCATCTCCAAGTTGTACTAGCATGATGCTTTTCATCATATCTAATTTGTATTGGCATGATGTAGATCAATGCCTCTATATCATCTCTAAGTTGTACTAGCATGATTCTACTACATCATGTCTAATATATACTAGCATGATGTGAGTCAAGCAACTGCATCATCTCTAAGTTGTACTGGCATGATGTAGATCAATGCCTTTGCATCATCTCTAAGTTGTACTAGCATGATGCTACTGCATCATATCTAAGTTGCACTAGCATGATGTAGATAAGGGCCTCTGCATCATCTCTAAGTTGTACTAGCATGATGCTACTGCATCACATTTAAGCTATACTAGCATGGTGTATATCAATGCCTCTGCATCATCTCTAAGTTGTACTAGCACAATGCTACTGCATCATATCTAAGTTGCACTAGCATGATGTAGATCGGTGCCTCTACATCATCTCTAAGTTGTACTAGCATGATGCTACTGCATCATATCTAAGTTGCACTAGCATGATGCTACTGCATCATCTCTAAGTTGTACTAGCATGATGCTACCGCATCATATCTAAGATGTACTAGCATGATGTAGATCAATGCCTCTTCATCATCTCTAAGTTGTACCAACATGATGCTACTGCATCATATCTAAGTTGTACTAGCATGATGTATATCTGTGCCTTTGCATCATCTCTAAGTTGTACTAGCACGATGCTATTGCATCATATCTAAGTTGTACTAGCATGATGCAGATTAGTGCCTTTGCATCATCTCTAAGTTGTACTAGCATGATGCAAGTCAGGCAACTGCATCATCTCTAAGTTGTACTAGCATGATGCTAATGCATCATATCTAAGCTGTACTTGCATGATGCGATTCCAGACATCTATATCATATCTAAGTTGTACCATCATGATGCCAAAGCATCATATCTAAGTTGTACTAACATGATACAAATCATCACTCACTCTCAACCAAGGGAGCAATCTCCACAAGTCCCAACTTGTCCCTGAAGTATACAAACTTCCCTTTGGACAAGGGCTTCACCAGGACTCAGAATATCTGCTATCTTCTCATCAATGGAGATATACCAGAGTTTTACTTCTCCCTTCTGGACTCGATCATGTATGTAATAATACTTGATCTCAATGTGCTTCGACCTGTCATGGAACAATGGTTTCTCTGGAAGCTTCACACAACTTTGATTGTCACATAATATCATGATCGAATTTGGCACCTGATCAAATAGTCCAAAAATCAACTTAAGGAGCCATATTTATTACGTACAAGCATCACATGCTACAATGTACTCTGCCTCTATAGTGTTGAGTGCCACATACTTCTATTTCCTCATAATCCAAGATATCATGGCTAACCCCAAACTAAAGTAGGTACCCGAGGTACTCTTTCTGTCATCTGCACTCCCTACCCACTAAGAGTTTGTATATCCCTGCAATTGTACATCACTATTTGAGACATATCTCAAACCATAATTCATCGTCCCACGTAAGTATCTCAAGATATGTTTTGCAGCTATCCAATGCTCATGTCTAGGTTCCACCTGGAACTGGCTCAATGTGTTTACAACAAAGCATATGTCTGGCCTGCTATTCACTAGATACATCAATGAGACAATCAACTATATGTACGTGGACAGATCAACCAGTTCAGAGTTTGAGTCTCTCAACTTCTTCAGGTTTATCACCATGTGATTTTCCATGGATTTTCAATTCACCATCCCAAACCTCTGAAGGATGTTCACAACATACTTCCCTTGACCTAGGAAGATTTCACCAAGCTTCTGCCATACTTCTAGTACCAAATAGTTATGTATGAGAGCAAGATTCTTCATATCAAATTCTAAAGATAACTCCCTCTTGATCCCTGTTTCCTTGCAAAAATCATTGAAGTCAATGGATGTATACTCTCCTCCATTATTTGTCCTTAAAACCTTGATCTTCTTCCCTGTCAAGTTCTCTTTCTAAGAAAAAAAACAGTCTTCTTTAATATTTTTTCAACAGGAATCCCCATAGTGGATTACCAAACCATCACAAATGTTCCAACTTGGAATACCCATGATGCAGTGTGAATGCACCACATATAGAAACTGCAAGAAGTCCCCAGCCTTTGCGTCAATCATACACTTTGCATCTTAGCCTTTAATGCCCATCACATTGAACTCATGCTTAAGAGCTATCATGGCGACCAGATCCATGGTCACAACACACATGTCATCCCAATGGTGAACATGTCCCGCCATGAATGCTAATTCCTCCATGATGGCATGACATGTGTACATCATGATGATTCTTAGTTTCCAACATAAATTTTAAATTAGAGTTTTGACAATGACGATGTACTTCGTATCTAGAGAAGATGGTTGTACTATGGACATATTGAATGCATTAATTTTTATCTTGGGATTGATGATCTCAACCTCTCTCACAGTGGCACTGGTGTCGTCAACTATTGCAACAACACTCAATACATGGTTGGTTCAATCACCAACCACACCATCACCAAATTCTACTCCTTCTGCCACTGCCCCCACGTCCACCATGAAGCTGCATGACCTCTAGAGGGTCATCAAATTTCAGTCTAAATGCGAGGACATTGAATCCGATTAGAACCCATGCCATCACTCAACTTCTCTTCACGCATGCCATGAAGAAATTCTACCAGAGCTGCAAACAAATTCAGACTGAATTCAAAAGCCATGTTTCATCCTTCTATCAAGAAGGAAAACCTCATTATCATAGAAAACAATTCAAAATACTCTAAGAAAGAGATAAAAAAATAAGCCTTGGCATCTTCTTTACATAGATCAGAGAAGGAATCGGAAGAACATAAGAAGAAACGAGAAAAGGGAAAACAGATTGCACGGTATTCAAGGAGACATGTGACCAGGGCAACTACAAAGTCAGTTTCAGTCTCCGAATCTACATTCAAAGGCACATATGCAATTAATGATGAGAAAAGTGATATTTTTTTCCAGAAATAGACCAGCTGCAAGATCTTCCAGAAACCAAAGACTCAGAAAGCATTGAAGAAGAGGACCTTAGTACTAGTTTATCTTCAAAATATGTAATTAAACTAAGGAAACCCCAAGATTCTATAGATTTGAACTTACCTAATCCAGTAGAATAATATCTAGAATTCAAGGTGGAAGCAACGAAAGAAAAGGACAGAGTAAAAGAGTTGCAGAGTATTATTAAGAAATTGAAGAAAGAAAATCCTTCATTGAGCAATGGAATGCTAAACAACAATAAAAGATACAAGATTTCAAAAGGAAGAGGAAAGAGCATAAGACCTTGCTAAAGGAGGTAAGATAATCCAATATAAGATTATATTGGCATAATGTTGTGCTAACAACTAAGCTCAAACATAGAGACACTAGAGCTTTTGCAGTCATCATACCATGACTATCCAAGGAAAATCTGCTTTAGTTTTGATTGCTC
>SNQJ01S0051261.1:35719-46286 GCA_010110895.2 Picea sitchensis
TGAATGCTAATTCCTCCATGATGGCATGACATGTGTACATCATGATGATTCTTAGTTTCCAACATAAATTTTAAATTAGAGTTTTGACAATGACGATGTACTTCGTATCTAGAGAAGATGGTTGTACTATGGACATATTGAATGCATTAATTTTTATCTTGGGATTGATGATCTCGACCTCTCTCACAGTGGCACTGGTGTCGTCAACTATTGCAACAACACTCAATACATGGTTGGTTCAATCACCAACCACACCATCACCAAATTCTACTCCTTCTGCCACTGCCCCCACGTCTACCATGAAGTTGCATGACCTCTAGAGGGTCATCAAATTTCAGTCTAAATGCAAGGACATTGAATCCGATTAGAACCCATGCCATCACTCAACTTCTCTTCACGCATCCCATGAAGAAATTCTACCAGAGCTGCAAACAAATTCAGATTGAATTCAAAAGCCATGTTTCATCCTTCTATCAAGAAGGAAAACCTCATTATCATAGAAAACAATTCAAAATACTCTAAGAAAGAGATAAAAAAATAGGCCTTGGCATCTTCTTTACATAGATCAGAGAAGGAATCTGAAGAACATAAGAAGAAACGAGAAAAGGGAAAACAGATTGCACAGTATTCAAGGAGACATGTGACCAGGGCAACTACAAAGTCAGTTTCAGTCTCCAAATCTACATTCAAAGGCACATATGCAATTAATGATGAGAAAAATGATATTTTTTTCCAGAAATAGACCAGCTGCAAGATCTTCCAGAAACCAAAGACTCAAAAAGCATTGAAGAAGAGGACCTTAGTACTGGTTTATCTTCAAAATATGTAATTAAACTAAGGAAACCCCAAGATTCTATAGATTTGAACTTACCTACTCCAGTAGAAGAATATCTAGAATTCAAGGTGGAAGCAATGAAAGAAAAGGACAGAGTAAAAGAGTTGCAGAGTATTATTAAGAAATTGAAGAAAGAAAATCCTTCATTGAGCAATGGAATGCTAAACAACAAGAAAAGATACAAGATTACAAAAGGAAGAGGAAAGAGCATAAGACCTTGCTAAAGGAGGTAAGATAATCCAATATAAGATTATATTGGCATAATGTTGTGCTAACAACTAAGCTCAAACATAGAGACACTAGAGCTTTTGCAGTCATCATACCATGACTATCCAAGGAAAATCTGCTTTAGTTTTGATTGCTCAATGTTGTTACCAATATAGTAAAGATGAACATTTTTGTTCTTAGTACTTCGTTTAAATGGAACTTTTTGATATTTCAGATGAACCAACTCAACAAGATAGTATTCCTCTTTTAGTGGGATTTGCAAAGCTTCATCAAGCTGTCTCCTTATCTATATTCAGATTGGTTGTTGAGCCTACTACATTATAGGCATTATAAGTGCTCGTATGAGCTTTTATCTCCTAGGAAATAGTCAATTGATATGATCCTATTGCAAAACTGTAATCTAAAAAATAGGATCTACATGAGTAAATCTGTGTGCTTTAAAAAGACATTGCAAAGACTATATGAGGGTCGATTAGTTGAGCATTCAAGGGCTATTTTTGTAAAGATTCCATTGTAAGACAAGACAATATTTCATATTGGCACTAAATGGAAAAGGCATGTTGATGGTCAAATCTTTTTTTCATATCTTTATTTTTTTCGTTTCTTACTTTAATACATTTATTCTGTTGCAAAGCATATGATTTCTTGATTGTGAGTGACACAGTGAAAATTTTACTGTTTTTGTTCATAATTAAGATTGTTTTCAAGTACATGTTCTTGTTTCTTAATGATATTTTGGAATGAGAAATCCATATGTGAGTTGACAAATTAGATACTCACATACCTTCCTTTCTTTATTTACCTTACCATCTGATCTATTAAAGTGTCTGTCATTACTAAGGTAGTGGGATGTTTACTTGCTTTTACATTGAGTTATATATTTTATTGAATCCTTGAGCCAACTTTCAACCATTTTCTAAAACCTATTCATAAAACCCTTCATAAATACCATTGCAATAACTTGATGATGCCCTAACTTGCCCTCTCACAGTCAAGAGCAACTTTAGGGACTAACATCTTTTGGCGCTGTTGTCGGGGACGAAGGAACGAAGATATTTTCCCTGGGAGAACGACAAAGATCAGATCTAAATCTTGATGGTGGACAAGAATTTGGACATTTACATGAGACTGTGTATTTTTCACCTGGCGACTCCTCTGTAGTAATTTTGGCTCCTAAAAGAGAAGGTAAAGGACTTAAAACTCCTCTAACTTCATCATCATCGACAAAGAAACAAGTGACCAAAAAAAACCGAGATCCTAAGCCTGTTGCAACAGTGTCATATCCTGAAAAGTTATTGAGAAAATCTAATAATACTCCTAGACAGTCTTCTCTTTCAAAAGAAAAAATTTCTTCTACAAGTACTCAAGGATAGTCTTATGAAACCGTTAACATTTTTCCAATTGAAGAAATTATCCCTGAGAGTGAAACAAAACCTATTATTGAACCTTCAACTGTATCTTTTCCTTCAATTGTCTCAGAATTGAATTTAGATCAATGGAAATTTTTCGTTGAGCTTATTGAACAAGAACAAACAAATACCTTATCTATAGCTGAATCTTTGAGAGACTTTCCCAAAGATATTAAAAGTGAACTAGATATACTCTCATCATCACCCTAATCCAGTTCTTCTAAAGAGGTTAAACCACATCACTGTTCCTTTGAAAATCCTCTATTTCTGGAACCTTCAACCTACTCTGGTTCAGATAATAAACCTTTGATTTCTTTAGTTGAATATAAAAAACTTATATTAGCCCAACTAAGTTGTTCTACCCAAGGAACTGTTTCTCTTTCTAGATCACCATTTCTGCCCATTCCTATAGTTCAAGCACCCATTGCGATAAATATGGCTGTGAATAGGATGGATGCAATTGTTGCATCCATATATGCACCATTAAATTTACCACAAGTCCTGTATGCCTTCCCACCTAATGATTATATGAAGTATTTTCCAAGATTCAATGGAGAGGGAGAAGTCAAGTCACTGCTGAAGAACACTTAAAATCTTTCTACAATTTTGCAGATAATTTTAATGTGGAGCATGCAGATGTTTGGACGAGACTTTTTGTGCAGAGTTTAGATGGACATGTAAGGAAATGGTTTAGAAGCCTACCTCCCAATTCAATTGCTGATATTGATGCACTAAATGATACCTTTTTAAGACACTAGGAGATAAGAAAGACTACTTGTATTATATCATCGAGTTTGGTTCTTTGAAAAGAAAACAAGGAGAATATATATCTAATTTTACCAAAAGATTTAATAAAATGTATAGTAAAATTCTAGATGAAATCAAACCCACAGAAACATCAGGCAAAATTACTTTTTCCAATGTCTTTGATGCCGAGTTTTCTTTGTTGTTGAGAGAAAGAAGGTCTGCTACTCTGAGTTTGATGCAGGAAGCAACCATTGAAGTAGAATCTAACATACTAGCAACAAAAAAATTGAAGTCTAGGGGTGACAGAGACAGGAAAAACCAAAGAGAAGAACTCCCTTCTTCTCACACAACATATGATTTTAAGATGGATGAAATGGCCAAAATGTTGAAAACCTTGACATTTGAAATGGCTAGGTTGAAGATGGAAACAAAATATCCTAGCAGACCTACACAGGAAGGTGGATACAAAAATCCCAACCAGTTCATAAGGCATAATAATGTTCCTCAGATTTTGCTCAGAGAAAGGAGAAATCAAGAAGATTAGAAAGTTTTGCCTCCTTTTCAAAATAATGCAGTGGAAGAAGTTGAGGAAATTGATGACATTGAAGAAGATTCTACATTTCATTTAAATGAAACAAAATTAGCTCCCACTCATTTGACACAACAAGATTATGAGGATGCTCTTATACTAAATCAGTTTGAGGAAGAGGATGTTGAAGAAATTATCCAGAAAGAACCTAAAAGGAAAAAATATGATCTTACATCCAGATCAAATACATCAAAGGTGGATATACATGTTCAAACTAAAAAGCTTAATTCTCCAGTTAAATAAGGGGTCAATAAAGAGGGTTCCAGGATTAAAATTGATCAACAACCAAAACAACCTATCAAGGTTAGCACTACAGAGGTGAAGGAAACTGAGAAGCCTATTTCTTCTTTCAGTTTGGAAAACTAAATTAATAAAATCAAAATCCCCATACCTCTGGTAGAATTGATGAAAACTAATCCTTTTAGAAAATTTATTCTCAAAGCATTGTAGCCTCCTTCTCATGTTACTTTTTTAGACACTATAAATCTTGAAGATGAAAACCCTTCCATAACCATTGGACCTCATATTGAAGATAGGTCTCATGCTTCTCCTCCTTTCTACATATCTCCGAACATTCATGAAATAATATTGCATAATTGTTTAATGGATTCAGGAGCTTCACACAATGTCATGCCAAAAGTGGTAATGGATGAATTAAGTTTAGACATTACTAATCCTTATCTAGACCTATATTCATTTGACTCCAGGAAAGTTAAATGTTTGGGAGTTATTAAAGACATGGTTGTTACTTTATCTCAATTACCTATGAAAAGTGTGGTGTTGGATGTAATTGTGGCTGACATACCTCCTAAATTTGGGATGCTTCTGTCAAGATCATGGGCTAAGAAAGTAGGAGGCACTCTACAAATGGACCTCAGTTATGCTACCATACCTGTGTTTGGTGGAGAACATTGAAGACTATACAGAGAAGTGAGGCTGGCTTACCTGGTAAGTGATCATGAAAATCCTGGTAATCATCCCATATATGTTGTAGAAGATGAACTTGGTTCTTCTATTTTTCACATTGGTGACCGGATAACTGAAACAAAAGTCAGGAAAATCATACCTACAGTTGAAGAAAATGCAGAAAACCTAGTCTGGAAAATGTTCTTTGACGAGGCTTGTTCCAAAGAAGGCTCTAGGTTGGGATTGTTTTTATTTCTCCTACCAAAGAAGTTATTCCTTTGTCATACAAACTTGAATTCCATACAACCAACAATATCAGTGAATATGAAGCACTCCTGCTAGGATTGAAAGCTGCTAAAAATATGGGCATACATAAAATTTCTGTTTTTGGAGATTCAGAGCTTATCATCCATCAGATCAAAAACATTTATCAGACCAAACAACAGAGGTTAAAGCAATATAGAAATGAAGTGTGGGAATTTGTTGATAATTTCTTTTTGGCCTTCAATATCACTTTTGTACACATAAATTTGAATCAACAGGCAGATTCTTTAGCACTTGGAGCTAATAATTCCAGAACTCCAATATTTCCCAATTTAAGATTTGAGATTGAGGTGAGACACATACCCTCTATACTAGATAACATAAAAAATTGTCAAGTTTTTAAAGATGATCAGGAAATTAAAAGGTTTTTGGAGACCATTGATGAGTTTTCTAATATCTCAATAGATCAGGATAATGAAAATGATGATGTGGAAGTTCATGCTACAAATATCCTTCAGGACAATATTGTTGGTCATAAAATTATTGAGTTGAAAACAAATCATTTTCCAAAGGGTCTGGTTCCACTTGAGAGATTATTTTACGATAATGATGTTTCAAAAAAGTTCATTATTTGAATAGAGGAGGCTGAAGTAGTAGATTGTGATATCAGTCCATATTCAAATCCCAAAATAGTGAAATTATCCAGAAAATTGCCAGAAAAACAGAGAGACAGGTATGTAAATTTGATGAAACAATTTTAAGATATTTTTGCCTGGTCTTATGAAGACCTAAAGGTTTTTGATACAGAGATTATGTAGCACAAGATTCCTTTAAAGCCTGGATCCAAACCTTTTAAGCAAAAATCTAGACAATTCAATCCATTGTTGCTACCTATAATTGAAAACGAATTGAAAATGTTGTTGGATGCTAAAATCATAGTACCATTGAGATACTCAGAATGGGTAGCTAATTTAGTACCTGTCAGGAAAAAGAATGGAGAGATAAGTCTTTGTGTAGTCTTCAGAAATCTAAATAGATGTTCTCTAAAGGACAATTATCCATTACCTAAAATGGATCATATTCTACAAAGAGTAGTAGGGGAAAAGATAACTTCTATGCTTCATGGATATTCAGGATATAATTAGATATCAGTAATGGAAGAAGATAAGAGGAAGACAACTTTTAACACTCCCTGGGGCACTTTCATGTATGAAAAGATGCCTTTTGGATTAATGAATGCATGAGCAACATTTAAGAGAGCTATGGATATGGCATTTGTTGGTGAGAAAGAAAGATTTATGGTTATTTATCTTGATGATATTATTGTGTTCTCAACCTTTGATGATGGACACTTGCATCACTTGAAGCAAACATTTGAAAAATGCAGGAGGTATGGTATATCATTAAACCCTAGAAAATCTCATTTTTCCATGGAAGAAGGAAAACTTTTAGGACATATTGTTTCACCAGAAGGAATCAAGATAGATCCTGAAATGGTAAAGGCTATTCAAGAGATAGACATTCCAAGGAATAAGAAGTCTATCCAATCTTTCATAGGTAAAATCAATTTCTTAAGAAGATTTATACCACATTTTGCAGAATCATCAAGTATATTACTGATATGTTGAATAAGGATGGAAAAATAAATTGGATACCAGAAGCAAAGGAATCCTTTGAAAAGATTAAGCATTCTTTAATCAAGGCACTTGTCCTCATCAACCCTAATTACTCTAAGGAGTTTTTTATTTTTTCATTTTCCTCTGAAGACATTATAGTTGTTGTTCTCTTACAAAGAAATGACTAGGGGTATGAACAACCTATCTCTTTCTTCAACAAGACTCTTAGGGATTCTGAACTAAAATATGATATTATGGAAAACCATGCATATGCTCTGGTGAAGGCTTTAAACTATTTTAGGGTATATGTCCTACAATCTGAGATTATTGCATATGTTCCAAATAGTGTAGTTAAAGAAATTTAGTCCAACCTGATTGTGAAGGAAAAAGGGGGAAATGGATAACCAAAATTTTGGAATACAACTTGACCATAAATCCCACTAAGTTAATAAAAGGACAAGGCCTTGCCAAATTGATGACAGAGTCAAATTACAAAGCAATTGGATTATATCATTTCTCCAGCAAATCACATAATTCATTATTTCAGGTTGAGGAAACTAGCTCACAGGTAAGCAATATATATTCTTCCTCACCATGGTATAAATATATTATATATATATCCAAGTTCAGATCACTTGGATTTAGATAAATCCAAGTTCAGATCACTTAAATTGAAATCAATGAAATATTTCATTATTGATAAAATCTTGTTTTGGAAAGATCCTAATGGAATTATGTTGAGGTGTGTTGATGAAGAGGAAACAGAACAATTTTTCGTGATTTACACAAGGGAGTTTGTGGGGGACATCACCATTGGAAAGCCATTGCTTTCAAAATTTTAAGAGCATACTACTATTGGCCTGAATTGTTTTCTGATATATTTGCTCAAGTGAGAGCATGTGAACCATGTCAAAAGTTTGCAGGAAAACAAAAACTTATGTCTCTACCTTTAAAACCCATCATTACTCATGGACCTTTTCAACAGTGGGGCCTAGACTTCATTGGAGAAATCTATCCTTCATCTTCTAGACACCACTGATTACTTTACCAAGTGGATTGAACCAATCCCAACCCGAAATGCATCAGACAAGGTAATCATGGATTTTCTTAAAGGGTATATTTTTTCTAGATTTGGTTGTCCTAAGAAGCTGGTTACTGACAATGCTCAAGATTTCAAATCAAATTCAGTGGTTGATTTTTGCAGTAAATATAACATCAAATTGGTCCATTTCACTCTTTATTATCCCCAAGGAAATGGGTTAGCAGAATCATCCAATAAAATCCTCATAAGGATTATTAAAAAATTACTTACAGAAAACAAAAGGTCATGGGATTCCAAATTAAAATTTTCCGTATGGGCTGATCAGATCAGTACTAAGAAATCTATTGGAGCTTCCAACTTCCCCTTTCCAAATGGTGTATGGAATAGAGGTTGTTTTCCCAACTCAATTGGGTTTACCTGTTCTTAAATTTCTGCAAGAGGAGTTAGAAGAACCCAATGACATTCAAAGGATAGTTTTCCAAATTATAGAGGTTCAACGAAGTAGAGAAAAGTTGGATCAGAAAGATGTTATTCATCAGAGCAAAGTTAAAGCAACTTTTGATAAAAAGACAAAGAATGATATTTTTCAAGAGGGAGATCTTGTATTGAGATGGGATGCTAGAAGAGAGGACAAAGATAAACATGGTAAGTTTGACAACTTATGGTATGGTCCTTTCAAAGTACCTGAGGTCATGAACAACAATACCTTTTCTCTTACAAAATTTGGATGATAGTGAGATTTTAGGAGGCCTAGTAAATGGGATATTCTTGAAACATTACTTGTTTTAAAATCAGTCAGAAAGTTTAGTTTGTACAATAGGTTTTACTTTTAAGCTCAAATAACGACTCCATGTACCAAATGGAATTGCTTCTTTACAATTTTGTGGTTTTGAATAAAGAATGACAGAGCAGGGAAATAAAGTGAATAAGAAGGATATGAAAGCATTGGTTAGTAGTTCTTAAAGCTTCATCATGAAATTTTATCCCCAAAAGGAGCCAGTGTCAGTCCTTAACCTTGTTTTTGACTGATTGGGTGTCCTTAGTCCCCGTTCTACCCATTTTCCATAATCTTTGTTAAACATTGTTTTTCCCTTCTTGGCTTGAAAGCTTATTTTAAATCTTTTTTATGCACATTTTAAATGTTTTTAAGTTTTCAAAGATTAGGATATGATATGAAAGATTTCTATCACATCACTTGTGATTTCCTCATTTGAATTTTCAAATTTTGTCAAAGTGGAAAGGGCGCTACAAGAATAGTGCTATTCTTGCAGCACTGAGAGTAATGATAGTTCTGCATGTGCCACCTTACCCAGATCGTGTTCTAACGTTCAAAATCATTACTAGAGGATCTACACATCTCTATATGATCTATTTCAGGTTGTTACTCTTATGATGACAACTTGTTTGGAGGATCGGGTTGTACTTGCCACCTTGACATCAAATCAACACGCACAATTATTATTCCATATGAATGAAATCGTAATCTGCCTATTTTAATATGTTTATCATTCTGTACATGATTTGCAAGTAAAGAGATAACTCTCAGTTTTCAACAGCCCTCGAAAGTTGGAGATCAAACCCTCGATATTCTTAAAGTTTCTACAGGAGTGTATTAGTGTCATGGCACCCAAAAAGAGTGGTTAGATAACCAGATTGGAGCCAGAAGGGGCATAATTGATTGAAGCATTTCCTCAGATGACACATAAGTTTAAGGATGCTGGTTGGTTTGATTTCTTCTCGACATTCTAGGGTCATAATGAGTATATTTCTATGACATTTGCACATAATTTTGATGGTTTTGAATATGTAGTTGGTAAAATTCTCATGCATGTGACAAAGCATTCCATAGCTAAAGCTTGCAGGTTACCAGTATATGGGGAAATATGGTGGAATAAATAAAATGTAGTTATGGAGTTTGTAAATCAGTTTTTAATTCCAGAAAAGCAAAACCCCAGTTGGAGCCAAGGTATCCCACACAGCTGGGTGAGGAAACAATGATGTATTGCTCTGTTGATTATCCACAAGTACATTACATGTGAAGGCATATTTTCTTTGGTTCATCTCTATCATATTAGACTGTTAATCCATGTAAATGGTGATTACCCTCTTAACCTACCTTATATATTATTAAAAAGTTTATCTAAGATGTCTAAGAGGATTTAGTCACATCCTGCAACAACAAAAAACAGTCTTTTTCATCAAGGGTTGATCAAAACATTGGTAGTCTTTTCCTTAGATGAAGTTCAGAGGTCTCAAGACTGGTTAATCCAGTCATTAAAACCTAATCTACAGGAAACTAAGTCTAAAAATGTTAAGGAGAAGAAACCTGGAAAAGGTGAACAGACTTTTCAATCCACTGAGGTTTTGATGAAGGAAAATTCCCCTGTAGCCAGGGTAACTCACGTTGGAAAGAAAAAATTACAAACACAACAAGCCATTGGTGAGTTTCCTATGGGTAAAAATAATGAGAAAGGAACTACCAGTCGAGGCAAGAAACTTAAAATGGATGAAGAGACTGATATCCATTTTGATCCAGATATTAAAAGTGAATATGATGAACCTGAATATTACATCACTATCCCAGTTCAAAGTCCAACTAAACAGAAGAAACAACCTACAAGCAAGAAGACTGCAAAAGGTAAGAAACAGAGTAAGAAGAAGACACATGTACCTAAATATCCTAGAAGAAATTCTACCAAAGCTGAAAATAAATTTAGAATGAATTCAAAAGCCATGTTTCATCCTTCTATCAAGAAGGAAAACCTCATTATCATAGAACACAATTAATAAGACTCTAAGAAAGAGATAAAAAAATAGGCCTTGGCATCTTCTTTACATAGATCAGAGAAAGAATCTAAAGAACAAAAGAAGAAATGAGAAAAAGGAAAACAAATTGCACAGTATTCAAGGAGACATGTGACCAGGAAAACT
>SNQJ01S0051262.1:0-12895 GCA_010110895.2 Picea sitchensis
TACTATTTCACAATTATGTATGCGACCAAAGTAGATAATGAATTTTGGTCCAAGAACCCAAATACTGCTCAGCTTCTGCTTCGTCGTCCATAGTGCATCATCTATGGGTGAGGAAGACAAATTGTAATGCCATGCAGGGGATTCGTGAGGCGGAGAGAGGAACTTGTGAAGTCCCCTGTCAAACCCAACAATGGGCAGTTTGGTAATCAAGAGATAAATGCCGCCACAGATAATTTCAGCTACGCCAATCTCATCGGCCAAGGGGGATTCGTTGCAGTTTACTAGGGAAATTTTTTGGACAATATACCAATCATTGTGAAGAGAATCAGAAACGATACTGCAGAACGCGATTCTGAATTCCTAAATGAAGTAGAGGCCATCAAAACATTAGGCACGAGAATCTAGTCAGGTTATCGCATAGAGAGCGACGACAAGGACGGTAATAGTCATTTTTTGATATACAATTGCATGCCCGATGGAAGTTTGTATGAGCCTCTCTTGGGAGGAAAGTCCAAAGCCCTACGTTTGAGGGTCGTAGCATAGGAACATCGCCATGGAACTACCAAGGGATTGGCTTATCTACACGATGGTATCGAGCATGTCCATCAAACCCACCAGCATTTTGCTGGATGATGAAATGAATGCTCACGTGGGTGATTTTGGTTTGGCAAGCATCATGACTAAAGAAGAAAGGAGAATCAAATTTGACGATGAGGATAGCATGGATGCATGGCTACTTGTCCCCCGAATACGCTCTATATTTCTTTGGAGAACAATTGCTTATGCTATGTGGGGCTTTCGATTTAGTTATTTGTAACGGTATGACTAGATGGGAAAAGTCTGGTAATTTCACTTGCAATACTTACAACAGAGCAAGTGTAGTAGATTATGCAATTTTCTCGCATAACTTGTGTGGGAAAATGGAGGAAGTGTTGATTGGAGATCAAATTTGGGACTTAAAATCAGATCACAAGCCAATTTATGGAAGTTTGTATGAGCCTCTCTTGGGAGGAAAGTCCAAAGCCCTACGTTTGAGGGTCGTAGCATAGGAACATCGCCATGGAACTACCAAGGGATTGGCTTATCTACACGATGGTATCGAGCATGTCCATCAAACCCACCAGCATCTTGCTGATTACGAAATGAGAATGTCTACGTAAGCATTCTATTCTCGGCATCATGACTAAAGAAGAAAGGAGAATCAAATTTGACGATGAGGATAGCATGGATGCATGGCTACTTCATCCCACGCATATTTCTTTGAGAACAATTCAAGGTGCTATGGGGCTTTCGGGATGAAGTCATTTGTAACGGTATTACTAGATGGGAAAAGTCCGGTATTTTCACTTGCAATACTTACAATAGAGCAAGTGTAGTAGATTATGCAATTTTCTCGCATAACTTGTGGAAAATGGAGGAAGTGTTGATTGGATCAAATTTGGGACTTAAAATCTGATCACAAGCCAATTTATTTAAGTTTCTTCTAGACCGAAAAGAAGCAATGGTGAAAACCAGTGTTCAACAAACTTCAAATGGCATAATTATTTTGACTCCAGAGAATTGTAATATTTTCAGAAAAACGTTAGAGAGGCTGTTCGAGAATGAGGAAATCTTATTTCATGGCCTTCACAGTCACAGGTTAACACATTTAATTCAAAGTGCAATTGTTGAGTGCAAAAGAGAAAAATTAAGAAGTCTAAAACAAACTGCTTTTCGGTTAATGCTTGGTTTGACGAGGAATGCAAAAAGGCAAGGAGAAGGTGGAAGGAATCAGGCAAGGATAAAATAAATCTCAAAGCTTACCAGCAGATAGTAAGAAAGAAAAGGTTGATTTCATGGTCTCAAGGAGAGAAGAACTAATATTCCTTGGGAAAACTAACCCCAAAATATTCTGGAAGGAGCTACAACCGAAAAAGAGGCAAAATGAAAACAACATTACAACTTCTAAAAAACTCGATTATGCAAGACAAATGTATGAGAAGGATCCCAAGGTTGACCATCCTCCCTTGGTTAACATAGATACAAAACTCTTCACTCAAAAGAGGAGATGGGTATCAAGAGGTTGGGCCCTGGAAAAACAAAAGACTTAGATGAACTCCAAAAGAGTATCTAAAGTGGGGCTTAAAAATGCTTTCACCTCACATCACAAAAAATTTTCAACAACATCATAAATCGGGTCTCTGTGATTGACAACTAGCGGCACTTCTTTTCGAATGGTGACGCTACTAACTCTCCTCCAATTATAGAACCATAATGATAAAACCCCTTGTTTGAAAGTTATTTGGAAGCATGTTAAAAAAAAAAATCACAAGTGAAGAAAGAGATAAACGCATAAAGGGAAGCAAAGGTGCCCTTTAGACCTAAACATTCCACATTTGATCATTGCATAACTTTAAGTCACATCATTGAAAAAGCTTTGGAAGAAAAGGAAGAAGTTTTTGTTTTGTTGATTTCAGAAAAGCCTTTGACATAGTTCCTAGGGATAAACTTTGGAGCATAATGGAGGAACTCTGGGTTCCTTATTACTCTGAGAGCTATTGTGCATAGGATGTATGAAGAGTTGAAAGTCAAAATTAGAACTCCAACAGACATTTCTGAAAGTTTTAGAAGCCACTCTTCAAGCTGCCCATTGGTTCCTAACAATCTTTAAATATATACTGGACAAGCCAGAGGAAGCACCAAGTAAGGGTGATGGTATCCATTTGGGAAAGTTTGTTATAAGGCTTCTTTTGTACGCGGATGATCTTATATTGATTGCTAAATCAACTCTTGGTTTGGTAAGAGCACTCATGTTCCCTTGAGCGCAGCGAAGGGTGGGATGTCAATATTGAAAACTAAAGTAGCATTTTCTTAACAAAAGACGATAACGATAAGTCTCACTTCGAAGGAAACATTTTGGAAGTTAGTTGTAGACTACAACACTGGAATTGACTTCAACAGAAATTTAACTTGGGATGGTTGTAGAAAGAAAGAACTTTAGGGGCTTCGGTTACTCTATTCTTTCAAAACAGTAGAGAGGCGAGTTGTGGACCTGAAAACCACTTCAACTCTTTTGGGCTTCTGATTCTCAGATTTCACGGTTGCGAACTATGGGCCAAGATTGCCAACCGATATGCGTTGGAAACAAATTGAGAAAATTCAAGTGATTGATTACGTAAAACAAATTCAAAATTGAAAGTGCAGTTCCTTATGCTATAATATTAACTGAAACAGGGTCGCCTCATTGTAGCCAATTGCTAAGGAAAAAAGCGAACAAGGGCAGCATTTGAAAAATTGAGCAAATGAAGAGGGAAGATGCCTTAAGGTTGTGTTTAGCATCGTGATTGTGCAAAAGAAAGAAGACTTGATGCAAAGAAAATAACAAAATGCTTAATAAATGGGTACTGCTTCTGAGCATGTCCTACAAAGAGTAAAGAGATAAAAGAATTTGTTATGGATAAGTTCCACAAATATACTTGGGAGAAAGAGCTAGGAGAAAGAAGAATGCATTGAAGAGTTTAACCCCACTCAACCATCGCCAGGGCATACATAGGGGCCAATATTTTGGATCTGTACCCGCTTGCTCAATTAAGTACTAATTCTCATCAACTCCGTTATGAAACATACCGAAAAGGCCAAAAGAAAGGTGGTAAGAAAGAGTATGTATTTTGTGCTCGCCCAGAAAAGTGGAAACAAAAACATTTCATTTTAGAATGTGAGGCCCTCAAAGACAAGAGGGAAGCCCCTCAAAGACGTAAAAGCAGGGAAAGTTATGCAGGTATTCTGGCAGATAATTCTTGGGATAATCTATTCAAGAAAGAGTTTGTTGAGAAGCTGGAGCGATTATTATAAAACTTCACAGGAAAGTGCGTCAAATACAAAAGTTGGAAAAACAATCTGTCCCATATGTTATTTTTAGCCTCGTGGACGTTAAAAAATACTTTCTTTCTTTCTTTCATGGCCAACTTATATATAAGAGAAATGTTAATAGTTTCAGTGTTGTGTTGTTGGAGAGCATTGAAGGCTCTGGACACCTCTGTGGACTCGGGCCTCTCACTATCTCCTCACGCATTAGGCATGGATAGAACTGGTGAAATAATAGACCAGAAAATCTAGTTGAGCGGATCAGACAACGTCATGAAGGTTCTTTTTAGTGCCTGGTACCTTGTTTCAGCATGTTAGGGTGGCATTCAAACCTGGAATGGTGGAGGTCATGAAGATGTTAGAATTTTGTGTCCGCATGTTATGGTGACATTCAAACCTGGAAGGGTGGAGGACATGAAGATGTTAGAGATGAAGCAGATAACCCTAAAATATGAAGTTGTTAGAGATGAAGGAAATAACACTCTAACAAAAAATTTTGGTGTGAGGGATAATTTTATGTATTTGAAAGTTACATTAAAATGTAGAAAAATTAGAAATTGGAGATTTTTTTTACGAAAAAGCATGAAATAAAAAAAAAGCATTGCTGTTCAGCCCATGAAAATATATTTCCCTAAATTTTCAATGGACTTTGTCACTTATACATCATAGAATATCTAACCTTATAGATAAATAGGTGGACATAGGTGAGCTCTGAATGTTTGTGGTTTTAAGATCTCAGGCCAAGTTGTCTTCGTCTAATAAATAGTTTGTGAAAATGTTGATAATGTTTTACATCATATAAAATAAAGTATAGCAAAAAATTGAATTACAAATGAAGGGGAGTAGGAAAAAGCTGGAACCCTTGTAAAATTTTCATGCAATGAGCAAATTCATACTGTCGTACTAGTATAGATGTAAATGAAATACGAGTATTTTTGTTAAAATGATTCATGCTTTAGAATAGTTAACATTTTATGTTTAAAAATACATATATATATAGAGTATATATATATATATATATATATATATATATATATATATATATATATATATATATATATATATATATATATATATATATATATATATATATATATATATATATATATATATATATATATATATATATATATATATATATATTATAAATAATTTTTTTAAAATAATAGAGCTCTATGTCACCTTTCTACAACTACCTTTATACTTTGAACTCTTCAATGGCGTCGGGCTCGGGAAGGGGCATTGCCCCTTCCTATCTCAACATCGTAGCTGGGAGCAATCACTTCCCACTCAACAACCCAAGCAACACTATGATTGGCACCCAATAAGAACCATCCCCCATGGAAGGCTAGTTAGAAAAGAAAGAGGGAGCAACCTCTCAAGAGGTGGATGCACCTCAATCTCAGTCGCATATCAACAAACCAGAAGAACGAAGATCCAACACATGCATCCTGCAGATGGATGAAATTCCTCACTTCGAGATCAAATCAACCCAGATCAACCAAACAATTCAATATATGCAAGATCACGCTATGATCTGTAAATTTATGGGCCTATGGCCATCAGAGAAGGCCCTAGTTTGGTGGATTAAGACCCATTGGAAACCAAAGGGAGACCTCGAACTAAAATTAGGCTCAAAGGGATTATTCACCGTGATCTTCAACCAGACAGAAGACAAAAAGAGGATCTTCTAGAATAGACCCTATTTTTTTAATTCTGCTAGACTCTATATATGCCTTTGGAAAGAGAAGTTTGGCCCGACGAAGGAAGACTTCTCAATTGCACCAGTCTGGATCCTCCTTTATTCATTACCCCAAGAATATTGGGATTCGAACATTCTAGAAGGGATTGGAAACACATTGGGTACTTTTGTCAGGATGGAAGATGCCAGACAATAGGGTAGGTACACCTCCTACACAAGAATCTATTTTGATCTCAACATCTCAAAACCTTCCTTGTTTCTTTGATTCATCTCTAGCATTGGGATACCGGTCCAAACCATTGATTATGAACATCCCTTTTTAGATGTAGAAAAATTCCATTCTCACAAGTATCTCTTTAAAGACTTCCTCTAAACATTCCTAAAGAGAATCCCTAAAATCAGGATGAAGAGGGATTTGAAAAAGATACCTCCAAAAGGAAAATCCTACCGAAAAACCTACAGTAACCTCCACCAAAAGGTTCATTTATCAATAGCTTCGGGCCACCTGGAAAATATCCTTAAACAAACACCCAAAACAAGAAACAAAATCAACAGAAAGAAGTATAGCACCAAAATAGTACCCAAATGCCCCTGAATCACAATCATTCTCAAACCATAAGAGAAAGAAGATACCAAAGAAATGGACTAATGATTGATGGGGATGAAATGACTTCAAATCTGGGAAAAAAATGACTTGCAAGGAGAAGACATGGATCTAGGAGAGCTAGATCTATAGAGTATCACAACTTCATGTTCCCGCCAAGACGCCAATTCCATCCCAGAAACTCAAATCCAGTTGTTGAAGATGACCCTGCTCAAGACAAAAGCCAAAGAGAAACCTTCAGCCACACCTAAAGGTAAGCATTTGGCGTCTTCCTCTCTTGTAATAAATAACGCTAACACAAAATAAAATCCTAAAGCATTGAAAGAAGAGTACAAAAGAGAAAGAAAACCTAAAACAACTTCTCCAAGAATTGGGTGAATTCTTGGTAAACTCGGATCCCAAAATATCTTTTAATGACTGGTTGAGTTTTTAATTGCATGCTTAATTAACCATTTAAGAAGTTGAATGAAAGAGGATGAATTTAATGAAGGAACATAGCAGCCATAAACCTGTATATAGATCTGAACTAAAGCAATAAGAACAACAAACCATAACAAGAGAAGTGATAATGGAGTTCAAAACAAAATTGCCTGGCACAGCTTCTCGGCCTTTGTCTCAGTGGGTTAGGTTTTCTCATTTATGTTCAAAGCTCAAAAGTACATCACAAGAGTGCCATGAGGCTACAATAATTATCTGGTCATGTTCTTCCATATCTCTAGAACCCAATAGAAGAAACGACATTCAAAACAGATGAAATCAAGCTCCCTGTAAATGGGTCCACAAGCTGCATGCCTCAACAACTTCCCCTCAGATAAAAATGGTTTGGCTTTATTTACTTCCTTCAAAGATAAATCTGCTCTCACCTGCCTCCCATGGCCCTCAACAAATGGTTTATAGGACCTGAAGTTACATCCATCCCCAACTTCCTCCCAAATTTGGCCTCCAAAATGCCCAATATTCCAAAATGGGCCAAATCCATCATTACCGTGCTAAAATCATAAATATCTACTAAACTATGGTCAAAACCCCATTTATGAACAAAATATGTAGAGTAGCCCCTAACTGGGCACGCGCCTCTGGTCTTATGGTGCTCTGCATGGGATTAGGGATCAAAATAGGGCGCCTTAAGTGGACTAGGCCCCTTCTCATGCGCACCCCCCTCGTTTTATGGGATATCCCCAAGATCCTTGGGCTGGAGATTATCCCCTTATGCACCCATACACCTTTACAATACACTTTTAATAAAATTAAATTTGATATATTTAATAAGAACCATTAAGGGCGCATTGGTAAAAAGGACTTTGGCCAAGTCTTGAGTGCCTACCAAGAGGTCATGGGTTAAATTCCCATGAGCTCCAATAAAAATTTTGCCACCAACCATTAACCAATACAATGGTGCTACGTGGCAGCCCATGACCGCCATAATGTAGCCAACTATTTGCCAAACAATTAACACTTGTTAGTTGTTGGTTGGATCCCTATCACTAATTCTAAATACCTTCAACTACCACTTGTTTCAATTTTGTCTGCCATGTCACATCATTGGATGTCACAGTTTAATCGGACCATGGACTTTTGCCCTGCTTGGGAAAGTGGTCAAAGTGAGATAACTCTTGCATACAGTGTCCGTTTGAGAAAGTGGATATATGGATGCAATTGAGAGGTCCAAGCCTGACGCTAGCCGGAATTAGCTCATAAATTCCCAGCACTTTCATTTTTAGCCTTTGAGCCTCGTCAGCTCCCCGCCGGATCCTGATTCCGATCACACCTCCCACTAAAGGACCTTTGGTCCCTAAAAGGTTATTGACTACTGTCAACAAGCTCGGGATATGACACCCATCTTGTCCTCTCGCCTCTCTAATCCCATCATGCGCACCCTCGGCTTCATCAAGATCAATGTAATACAAATCATGACAACCCACAACATATTGTTAGCCATTTGAACCCCCTGCTGACCTTATTGAAGCCACTATCATCCATATGTAAACAACATTAATGATAGCATCAAAAAGACGATCAAATGAAAATGAGTTGATATACTTGTAACATTTTCACGACATTAGCTCACCCTTTGAATGTAATATGATTGATTTTCCATTCAACAATCATTTTGTGTTCTTGCTTCATTTGAAACAAGTATTGGTTTGTTTCTTTCTTGGTAATCACTTCTTAATTGTTTTTCCTTAGTACTATTTTCCTAATACATGAGTGCTAAACCGCTACAATATTGACCTGCTTTGTTTAATTGATATTTATTCTTTGTCCTTTAGAAGATTGTCTTAATGATCATATAAGTATGGACTACCCAAGACCATTCCACATCTTCTTTAACGACACTACATCATACATGTTACTTCATCCACATACTTAGACAGAAATTGCAAATTTGATTGTGCACTCATGAGTTATGTGCATATGATGATGATTTTTATCCATTTAAGTGTGTAAGGTTTATGATGTAACTTTCTAGGTGAACCCCAATTGCTAACCAATTCTTTTCTCAGATTAGATTAGATTGAGATCCACCTTCGTGACAATGGGGTTCATCTTAGTGTGTCACATGATTACCTTATATGAAACAAGTTGCTTCTACAATCAATACCTTCACCACTTTTAATCATTATATCAACTAATGAGATCTTTGATTCATCACCAATCCATCCTAAAACTGTGGGTCTTGAAGTCACTATTTGCATTCCCTTCTTTTCCTTGAACCACTTTATCCTCTTCTCTCGTGATGCAACCGCCAACATCTCATGTCATCATGTTCCTCTTTCTTGCAATGCTTGCAAGAGGGCTTCCTTCCTTCCTCGCCACTGCAATTGCATTCTTGCCATTGCCATTTCACCTTCTTCCTCAAAGACAATGATCTCCGACACCAGTTTTTCCTGCCTAATATATCATGTGAGTTTGAGCCCAAACTACCATACAAACATGAATACAAGAGTTTAATATGTGCAAAACTCCTATATAATTTTCATATGTAGTTTCAGATATGTAAAGTACATCACATCGTAATACATTTGCATTTAAAGCTATCTCAGATACCTGGTAATCAAGTTTGTCCTTTTCTAGTTTTAAAGATTGCCATTCAATTAATGTTTTTTCTTTATAACCCAAAGGATAGAATTGTTTTGCGTAAAAACAGCTTTGCTATGATGGGGAAATACATTTACCCACTGCTATGCCTCCATTTTTCAACTCTGTTTTGCCAATGTGATGAGAGTTGTACCTAAAGTCTCAAAGATGCCAACTTGATTTGTGTGCTCTCATCCTTGATCTCATACATTGCAAGAACCTCCATTTGCATCCAATTGTCAAGTTTTGCATTTCTATTCCACCATCATATATGGGCAACTCAAATTAACATCAAGTTTTAACAATGGTATTTCATCTCCTTATGTTTATGAACATGTTTCTTTGCATTTAGATTGAACTTGAACTTGGAAGAAGAAGGAAGAGGTGATGATGAGGTGAAGAGTAACCCTTGTGATAGATCCCCTTTCCCTTCTAATTTTTCCTTTGAATATCTAAATTCCATTTGGTCTTTTTCGCTCCAAGTAATCCTCATACAAAACTTTCTCCCACCTCCTACATAGCAAGCAAAGTTTTTTCTGAACTCTTTTCTCATCCCAGAAAGCCCTTCTTCTCGACATGCTACCTCAAGCAGAGAAGCTCTTTTCAATCCAATTAATGGATTCTCTACAACAATCTCACCTTTCACCACGTTGTAGCTTTTCCTAGTTACATGCAAAACTCAAACTGCATGTCAACTAGCTCAATTTGATCCTAAAAGATCTTTTAATGACTGTATGGTGCTTTTAATTGCATATGCATTAATTAACCATTTAGTAGTTGAAATGAAAGAGGATCTAATTTATTGAAGGAACATAGCAGCCATAAAACAATATGCTGCATCTGAACCAAAGCAATAAGAACAATAAACCATAAAAAGAGAAGTGATAAAGGAGTTCAACAATATCACGCACCTCTGGCCTTTGTCTCTGGGGAGGCTTGATGTTCCAAATTAAAAGTACATCACAATACCTATATGATACAAGATTGATCCGTCATGTTCTCCTAGACTTCTAGAAAACATGAAGAAACCTACCAAGTTCCATTTAACGAAGCTCCTTAAATGTATTCAAGCAAGTGTCTCAGCTTCCTCAACAACTTCTCTGCATAAAATGGTTTTGGCTTGGATTTGCTTCAGCATGAATCTTCTTTGACTATCCTTCATGGCCTGAAACAGGTTTGGTTTTTATAGATCTAAAGTTGCTATCCATCCCCAACTTCCTCCCAAAAATTTGGCCTCCCAAAATGCCCAATATCTCCCAAAATGGCCAAATCCTCCATTAACAAGCTTAAAATCAATAAAAAATCAAAAACATTATATAAAAAAAAAAAAAAACCCATTTTTAAACAAAATATGCAAGAGTAGCCCCTAACTGGGCACACACCCCTGGTCTTATGGCGCTCTACATGGGATCAGGGCTCAAAATAGTGCGCCTTAAGTGGGCTAAGCCCCTTCTCATGCACGCCCTCATGGTTTTATGGGATATCCCCAAGATCCTTGGGTTGGAGCTTATCCCCTTGTGCGCCCATACACCTTTACAATACACTTTAATAAAATTAAAGTGGGATATATTTAATAAGCACCATCAAGGGCGCGTTGGTAGAAAGGACTTTGGCCAAGTCTTGGGTGCCTACCAAGAGGTCATGGGTTCAATTCCCATTGAGCTCCAATAAAACTTTTTCCACCAACCATTAACCAATACCATGGTGCCACGTGGTAGCCCATGACTGGGCCACATGGCACCCAACCATTTGCCAAACAATTGCCACTTGTCAGTTGTTGGTTGGATCCCTGTCACTGACCAGTCAACTTCTGTTGGACTGCCACTTGTCGCCACTTGTCTTTTCCATGTCAGCACTGCTGATGTCAACATTTGACTGGACCTGTTGGCTTTTTGTCTGTTTTGGAAAGTGGTAAAAATGAGATAACTCTCACATACAGTGTCCATTTGAGAAAGTGGATATATGGTCGGAATCGAGAGAACGAGCCGGACGCAATGACATTGGTTTTGTCAAATTCTGAGCACTTTCATTTTTGAGTCTTTTTGAGCCCTGTCAGGCTCCTGGATCCGATTCTGGATCAACTCGGGACACATTAAGTTGATGATAGAGAAATTCTTGCCCAACCCTCACCCTTGTCAGTGAAAGTGATATCTTGGAATAATCAAGGCTTGAATAGCTCGACCAAACATAGAGCCCTCAATTCTACTTTGAATAAGGAAAAATCCTCCATCCTCATGATAAATGAAACAAAGTGTACTTCAGAATTCCTCCAAAGAATCGCCACCAAATATTGGTCTGGTTGTCACTCCATAGTCGTTGATGCTCAAGGAGCATCCAGTGGTCTGGCGTTTCTTTGGAACCCCAATGAAATCCTTCTCTCTGAATTCTTTTGAACCAGAATAACCTTATCTTCTAGTTTTCGATTGATGGGATCCAACTAGAGTGGCATTTTATCCAATGTTTATAGCCCTCAAACTTCCCCAGAAAAATTTGCCTTCCTCCAATCCCTTTGAAATATGGAACCCATCATTGACATCATTGATTGGGTAGTCAGAGGTGACTTTAACTTAATCACCTCACTTGCTGAGAAAAAAGGGGGCACTCATCATCTGGATATAGAAGCTTATCACTTCAAGGAAACCATTTTTGATGTCCACTTTATAGATTAGGAAACTGGCAATGGCGCCTTCACCTGGTCTAACCATAGAGAAGGCTTGAACTATGTAGCCTCCTGCTTAGACAAATTTCTTCTCTCTGAAACTCTAATACTCCAAAAAAATTCAATAGAGGCTTTTATCCTACCCTGCCATGGCTTAGACCATTGGACAATCTATCTCTATCTAGACATCCACACAACTCCTATCAATCGATCATTTTGATTTGAACAGTTCTGTTGGATCACCCATCTTTCAAGGAAAACATTTCCCAATGGTGGTTGGAATCAGTCATTTATAATGGTTCCCCAATGTACAGATTCCAGCCGCACCTAAAAAACTTAAGCAAAAACTCAAACTCTGGAACAAATTTTTTTTTAGAAACATCATCCAGGAAAAAATAAAGTTGGAACGGATAATGGAACAACTCCAACAAAAAATAATTTTGCAGGGGCATTTGGAGGAGTTAATAGTAGAATAAACTCACCTAAGTGCTCAAATTACCATGAGAGCTCAACAAGAAGAACAACTCTGGAAACAAAAATCCAGGATCCAATGGCTCAAAGTAGGGGAAAAAAAACCAAATTCTTCCATAGATCCATGCTATAATGGAAACAACACAATCACATCACCTCTCTCAAAGACATAAATGGCTAGAAAATCATCAAGCACGATATCCAAGGAGAGATAATCCATTATTACAACTCCTTGATATCATAACCTCAACCGGATCGCCAAGCTGCAATCATGAATATCACCCAACACATTCCAAAGTTAGTCACACTTGAGAAAAACAACGCACTACTTCGAGAGATCACCCTATAAGAAGTGGAGCATGCCATTCTCGATATGACCAACGGTAAATATGCAATACTCAATGGATTTACTACTAGTTTTTTTCATGCTTGTTGGTCCATAATTAAGTAGGGTGTCCTAGAAGTTGTTGAAGATTATCAGAAATTACTCAACGTGCTACCAGCCCTCAACTCTACCTTCCTAACTATTATCCCCAAA
>SNQJ01S0051263.1:0-13968 GCA_010110895.2 Picea sitchensis
AAAAGGTAAAAAAAAAATTATGGGCAAAAAAATATTTTAAAAAGTTACAAAAAATATAAAAAAAACACTAAACTAAAAAAACTAAAATAAATTTTTTTTAAAATATACTTAAAATTACCCAAAATATATATATAATATGAAATTTTATATTTTAGGTTTTTTTTCAAGTTTTCTAATATCAAGATTTAGCTTAGCAATTTTTAACTCTTTTTTTTTTATTTTGATATTTAAAAAAAAAAGAAATTTCAATTTTTTTTAGTATTTTTGTGGTTTTTTTTTCTTCTAACGTTTTGAAGGGTTTTTTTAATTATTGTTTTTACCAAATAATAATAATAATAATTGTTTTTCAAGGATATTTTAAATTTTTTTCATTTATTTATTTATTTTTATTTTTTAATTTGGGCTTTGAATATGTTTTTTTTAATGTGTTTTTTTCTTCATTTAAAAAAAAATTGCAAAGATTTTCTCTTTTTTCTTTAGTTTTTTTTAATATAAATTTAAAAAAAAAGTTAGTAAAAAGATTTTCAAGTGACCATTTAGGATCCAATTTTGGGTTTTTTTTATTTGCATAGGGTTTTGTTATCAAGGCCACAATTTCAATTAGGTCGTAATTAGCTATAATTTTAACATTTAAAAAAAACATTTTGCTTTAGGTAACATCATTTTTTATTTAGGTGTTGATTTTAAGGTTTTTTGAGTTATTGTATGAGTTTTGAAGACCATGTTTGAAAAATGTTGTAATTTTGACCCCGTTAGAGAAAATGGTGCTACCGGTAGCACCAATTTTTGATTTGGGTGTTTATTTTAAGTTTGTTTTGAGCTATGGTATGATTTTTGAAGGCCATGCTTGAAAAATGTTGTAATTTTGACCCCGTTAGAAAAAAATGGTGCGACCTGTAGCACCACTTTTTTATTTGGAGATTGATTTTCATGTATTTTATGCAAAAATATGGGTTTTAAGGGCTACAAGTTTTTGAACGGTGCATATTATATGACATATCCTTCAATCCCAAGAAATATCTCTTCACAATTTCCAAAAGTAAATTACTAGATCGCATTGTAAGTAAGGATGGGATATATACAGATCCAAAAATAATGATAGCCATAAGCGAATTAAAGCCTCCTACAAGTCAGAAATCCATCTAGTCCTTTTTCAGAAAAATAAATTTTGTTAGAATATTTTTTCTAGATTATGCTTCAATTGTTAAGACAATAATTAAGTTGTTGAAGAAACATCAAGTGTTTGAATGGATTGACAAAACAAAAAAGGCTTTCTCAAATATAAAGTCAGCAATCTCCACATCCTCAATTTTGGTTAGCCCTAATTTTGACCAAGATTTCATTTTATATTATTTTTCTTCATAATAAAATATTGGTGCAGTATTGACCCAAAAGAGTGATTCAAAGGAAGAGCATATGATTTCTTTTATGAGTAAAGGGTTACAAGAATATGAATTAAAATATTCTCCTATGGAAAAACAAGCATTTTACTTCGTCGAAGCTATCTCTTATTTCAAAACTTGTATCCTCACTTCACATGATTTCTTATGTACCATATCCACCAATCAAGATGATGTTATCTCAACAACTTAGAGAAGGAAGGTGGGCCAATTGGTTGGCCAAATTGCAAGAATTTGACATAGAAGTAAATCCATTAAAAGTTGTGAAAGGTCAAGGGTTGTTGAAATTAATTGGTGGAATTGAGGCAGTAAACATTGATCCTTCTAGTGTGAACAAAAATATGTATGTCCAAGATGAAATGGTGGAGAAATCTAAAAGGTACAAGGACATAATTTTTTTATCTAAAATCCAAACAGTTTTATGTTTGGATGTCAACAAAAGAAAGAAGAATATTAAAAATGAAGCGAAATCATTATGTATTAATTTCTGGAGTTTTATTTAGAAGAAATTTTGATGGCATGTTGTTCAAATGTCTCAACCATTCAAAGTCAACTAGAGTTTTGAAGGAAATGCATGAAATTGTTTGTGATGGACATTTTTCTCCAATGCTAACATCACATAGAATCATTAGAGATAGATTTTATTGCCTTACTTTATTCATAGATGTTAATGCTTTTGTAAGGAGATGCTTACCATGCCAATAATTTTTTGGTAAAATGAAAAGTGTTGTTATGCCTTTGAAAACTATTGCAGTTAATAGTCCTTTTACAAAATGGGGGTTAGATGTCATTGGTCCCATAAATACAAAGTCCAACAAAGGCCATTCATATATATTAATAGCAATTGATTAATTTAGAAAATGGCCTGAAGCAATAACATTAAATAAATCCAATTTTGAATAGCTTATATAGTTCTTGCAAGATAATATTTTGTCAATATTTGATGTTCCAAAGAAATTCATTTCTAATAATGATTCCATATTCATTGGTTCCAAATTCACATTTTTTTGTGGAAATTTTGGTATAATAATGAGACATTCATCAAATTACTATCCACAAGGTAATGGATTGTCTGAATCAACTAATAAATCTCTAGTACAAATCCTCAAGAATATAGTTGTTGTAGATCAAAGAGACTGGCATAAAAATATTGTCAATGCTTTGTGGGTAAGTATAATTACACTGAAAAGCAGTACTGGATATTCTCCATTTTCTTTGGTATATGGAAAATATGTCAGACTAATAGTATATTTGAAATTTAATGCATTATCCATAGCCACCGAGATTGAAGACGAGGAAGGAACTACATCCCTGCAAACTTGATTTTATCGGTTCATGCAGTTGGAAGAGAAAAGAGAATGGGCAATGTTGAATATCCATAACAAACAAGAGGTAGTGAAGAAATATTTTGATCAAAGTACCACAATGAAACATTTTTATAAAGGTCTGTTGGTTTTATTATGGAACAAGGATAAATAAAAAACATCTCTTCACTCCAAGTTTGATGCCTTCTGGATTGGCCCTTATCAGATTAAGAAAATTAGCGGTTTTAATTCATATTTTCTAAAAGGCATGGACGATGAACTTCTAAAACTACCTATAAATGGGTGCCATTTGAAACACTTCTTCCTTTGATTGTCTCAATGGTTTTGAATGACCAGTGTAACATAGTCCACTTTGTACATTGATTGTTCATATCCATTATGTGTAGATAATTTTCTTTAACTCCATCCCCAATGATTAAGCCCTTTTGGGTTCTTAGCAACCTACAAGGGGTCACTGTCCCACAGTTGGAGCCGAAATGTTGATCCATTTTCATGTCTCGAACTTGTATTTCATGTTATGTTTTACTATCTGGAAAAGTTTCCCTTCTATCCCAATCCACTATTATCCACATACCTCACAAGTCATACATATCCTCATTACCTCATAAAAAAAAAATCATACACTTCCAACACTTATCCATTTTCATGACTCGTGCCATGTGGAGAAGCCTTGCATTAAGCTTATACTATGTGCTTCGCATGGAGACTATTTCTTCGCAGTCCACATTGTTACCTCACTTTTTCTCGCATGGTATTGTTGAAAATGGTTGTTACTGATGTCAAAGGATATCCATGTGAAAGGGAAAGTTACATAATTAAATAGTATATTTCGATATCTTTCCGATGATGTGTGGCATGCCCACTAACTCCTCATGGTTAAGGAGATATGATTTTTTGAAGATACTCATTCATATCTGCCTTTACCCACAAGTCGGCCCAACCGATGATAAAGTGACAAGTTGACCCTATTTTTTGGGTCAAAACACTCTATATAGGAATGAGGAGGAGCATTTATACTCACTCGCAAAAGCCAATTCAGACTTGTTCAAATGAGCTAGAAGGGTATAGTTCATACCTCATGAACCATGTGTAGAAGGACTGAAAACCGGTGAATTTATGTGGGGTTATTTGTTGGGTTTAAAGTCTATTTTGGAATAATTGTCTTAGGAAAATTTCAAACCTTTTGGAGGTTGAAATTGCAGATTGTTGAAGGACTAAATTACAGCCCTTTTGGAGGCCAAAATTGCATACTGTTAAAGGACAAAATTATAGAAGTTTTGGAGGTCGAAATTACATACAATTGAAGGACAAAATTATAGACCTTTTGGAGGGTGAAATTGCAGATTTTCAGAGGTTGAATTATAGTCTTTTTGAAGGTGAATCGCAGGTTTATTTGCATACTTTAGGAGGTCAAAATTTCATATTGTTGAAGGTCGAATTACAGTCTTTTTGAAGGCTGAATTGTAGGTTGAGTTGTAGACTTTAGGAGGCCAAAATTATAGACCCTCTGCAGGCCAAATTGCAGTCTTTCTGAATTTGAATTGCAGGTTGGAACGTGTAACTTTGTTTGTAACTTGGTTCTTACTAAGGATTGGTGTCCTCATCCTCTTGATAGGTTGGAACCTGTAAATTGTTTGTAAGTTGGTGCTTACAGAAGGATTGGTGTCTTTACAAGTCATTGAAATAAACTAAATCTTATTTTAAAGTGTTTCTTCTTCAAGTTCTGATGTGAATCTTAATCTATTTGTTTAGTATTAACTAAGAAAAAAAATTATGAATTGCTAATAAATACTAATTCACCCCCCCCTCTCAGTATTTACAACAATTGGCATCAGATCCAACTTCTTCAAAAATAGTCTAATAGTTGGAAGAAGATCTTATAGGAGCCATGGCCAGTCGAGAAGCATCAATCAAAATTCCCTTCTTTGAAGGAACAATTTTTTCCTTTTGGAAGATAAGAATGAAAATCCACTTGATGTCTCTTGTTGCAGAATTGTGGCAGTTTGTTACAGATGGATATAAGGTCCCATCTTCTCCTCCAACTAATCCAGATGGAAGAAAGGGTTATGTCTCCAATGAAAAATCTATGAATGCCATTCTAAGTGTCTTGTCATATTCAAAATTTGTTAAACTTATGTAGTGTGAATTAGCTAAAGAGAGGTGGGACAAGCTTGTTAGCAACTATGAAGGAGATGAAAAAGTAAAGAAGTAAAAACTTCAGACCTTCCAGAGACATTTTGAAAGCCTGAAAATGAATGATGAAAAAGATATTGCTACCTATTTTCTTTGAGTAGATGAAGTAGTTAATTCTCTCAAAGGACTTGGTGAATATGTTAAAGAAATAACAGTTGTTCAAAAAGTTTTGAAATATCTTCCTCTACACTTTGATGGTTAAGTATCTGCCATAGAAGAATTAGGGGATTTGGAGAAGCTAAAAATGGACGAGCTTCATGGAATTCTCATTGTATACGAAATGAGGACGAGAAAATCATCACACAAGGAAGCATCATTTAAAGAATCCAAGAAGTCAAGAAAATGCAAGTCTGATGACTGCTCCAATGATGAATCAAATACATAATTGGCTTAGCTAGTCGAAAAACTAAAGAGAAGATCCAAATTCAAGGGTAAGTCATGTCTCATATGTTTTACTTGTGGTAATATGGGACATTTTATTGTTGAGTTTCCTCTCATGGAAGATAATGATGATCAGGAAGAACCCAAAAAAAGGGTATTCAAAGGAAAATCTTGGAAAAATAAAAATCTTTATTCCAAAGAGGATAACTATTTTCTTTTTTGAAGAAGAATATGACTCTGATAATAGAGAGATCCTATTTTTATCCATAAATGAAGAATCCAACATAGAAGAATCAGAGGAACGAGATGAGAAAGTAGATGAAGAAGGCGTTGAAGGCATAGTGGATCTTGACGAAAAACTTATCAATGCATTAGAGGAAATTGATAACCTCAAAAAGGAGAACAAGAAATTGTCCAAGGAAATCATCTTCATCAAGGCTGAAAAAGAGGAGGCAAAAAAAATACCAGAAGTGTTGAAAAGTCAGCGAAAAGATAAGGAAGAGAATTGTGGAAAGCTTGAAGTAGAAATTATCACATTAAATAAAAATATAGATGAGCTCCGCAATAACTTGAAAATATCTCAAACCCTGGACACCATTCTCAGCAATCAAAGATCACCATATGACAAGATCGGCCTTGGATATATTGGTGATACTTCATGCAAATAAGATGCAAACTCCAAAATATACAATCTCAACAAGAACAAGAACACAAGTCTGGAGGAACCTAAAGTTACTGCTACACCAAAAAACTATGTTGATGCTCTCAAGAAGTGCACTCACAATGCATGTAACAATACAATGAGGGACAAGAACCAACAATTTTCTCCAAGATAGATCAACTCCAAAAGAACTATCCCATTAATTCAATCATACACAACCAGGTATCAAACTATTTTTCTTGGTCATTGTTTTCATGAAATAATTTTGGACATTAAACAAGAGATTGTAAATCTTATGCCAAAAATGGTTATGAAAGAGGTTCTATTCAAACCTCTAGAAATCAGTCTGTAGAAAACAAAAACAAAAAAATGATGGGTTCAATAAAAAAAATTACAATTCATTTTCCCCGTTATCCAAGTTCAGTATAGAGTGTTATATGTGCAACAATTTTGGACATATGGCATGAGACTGTCCTACAAAATCTACGAAAAGGTTTTGGAGGAGAAAACAAGAAGAACCACCAATAGAAAATTGCGGACTAGTTATGTATGATTGAAATCATGAAAATCAATGGTATGTTGATAGTGGATTTTTTAGGCACATGACAAGAGATCAAAAGAATTTCATTGACCTACAACAAGAAAAGGGAGGAAATGTGACTTTTGGAGATAATGGATATGCAAAGATTGTCGGAAGAGGTACAGTAAGCCTTGACAATGGTAGGGCTAAAGAAAAAAAAAATTAAATGTTTAAGGACTCAAACATAATATTCTAAGTGTTAGTCAGATGTGTGATCAAGGTTATGACCTCAGTTTTTGTGGTAAAGAATGTGAAATAAGGAAGACATATTCAGGAAGACTACTGGGAAAAGCGATAAGAACTCCAGACAATGTATATATTCTTTATGAAATTCAAGGATAAAAATGCTACATTGGACAGACGGATTAGGGTTGGTTATGGCATAAAAGGCTAGGACACTTGATCATTTGACAGCGTGGTAAAAATTAGAAAAACACAAGCAGTGAGAGATATACCCAAAATCTCAAAACGAACAAGCACCATCTGTGAATCTTGCCAACATGGGAAACAGACAAGTGTGAGTTTCAAGTCAAATGAATGCTCAACACCAAGACCACTAGAGTTGATCACACATATCTTTGGGGACCAACAAGAACACCAACCTTGCAAGGTGAAAGGTACTTTATGTCGTTTATTGATGATTATAATAGAATGGTTTGGGTTGCATTTATTAAAGCAAAGTCAGAAGCACTAGATACTTTCAAATCATTCAAATATTTAGTTGAAAATAAAATCAATTTAAGAATCAAATGCTTAATATCGTATAGAGGTGGTGAATTTACCTCAGATGATTTTAATGAATTCTATGAGAAATATGGAATCAAGAGACAACTTTCAGTTGCAAGAACTCCACAACAAAATGGAGTCGTAGAAAGAAAAAATAGATCAGTGCAAGAAACAGCAAGAACAATGTTGTTAGAGGCCAAACTATCTGATAAATTTTGGAGAGAAGTGGTAGTTGCAGCGGTATATATCATGAATAGAGCACAACTTTGAGTTAATAGCGACAAGACACCATATGAGCTATGGAAATGCAGGCCAACTTCAGTTAAGTATTTCAGAATTTTTGGGAGCAAATGTTACATGAAGATAAATGATAATAAATTGGGAAAATTTGATTCTAGAGTAGACAAGGGAATATTCCTTGGATATTCAACAAGAAGTAAAGATTACAAATGTTACAATAAAAGACTACAATTTTTTTTGGAATGCATTGATGTAAGAATAGACGAAGCATGTCCTGAGAAAGAAGCAGAAAAAGCACATGAGAATTCATAGAATATCATCTACATGGACCAACAAAAGATTACTACAAAGTAAGAACAAGAAGAATAAGAACAGTAACCATCCAAGACAACCTTCAAATTTATACAAAACCATCACCGAGAAGACCAAATTATTGGAGATGTTGATTGATCCAGGTGGATATTGGTGGCCACCCACTTGTTCCAACTGGCTCATTTTCTTAGTTTTTAGTTCAACGCGTTCTTTTGTATGTCTTTGTAATTGTGGGCTCTACACTTTCAAGGATGTTTGAAGCCCTACACATATTCCAGGTGGATACTGGTGGCCTCCCACCTAATCCAACTAGATTATTTTGTATGGTTTCATGTTATCACGTCTTGATGTACTTCCAGGGTTGTTTTGGGGCCCTAAATAGTGTTATTTTAGCTCGCCATAGTCAAATTGTAGATGGAGTCACATGTTGACAATGTAATGCATAGTTCTCGAAAATACCTTTCCAATGGGCTATCACGCGCCTAAAACAAAGATCGTATGCAAAAGTTACAACCCTAGGAAGTTAATGTATTAACTTACCCAAACGGGGCCCACACGACTTTTGGTGTTTCATCTCCTAGGGTTAGGTTTTTGCATGTATAGGGTTTTAGCATTCTTGTTTAACATAAAATGCCTTCATAGCCTCATTGTAATAATCTTTTGGTGAATGAGTGTAGCCATCACATCTCTTCTCATAGATAAAGTTGTCACCATTCTAGCAAGTCTCGCACTCTGTATTTTTACAGTCTCTTTACAATTCTTTCATTAACAGAAATCAAGTATTGTTGTATTTCTCTATTTCTGGAAATTTTCATGAGTGTTTCAGCGTAATATCTCTGCTTTCATTTCGTTCCAAACATAATCTGGATCAGTGGTATCAAAGCAGTTTGCTCTTCATTTATTTTTCTTCGTGCATGCCCCTAACATGATCTGGGTACAAGAAGTTGGGACTCGAACCAATTGATCCATTGCAATATTGGTCGCGTCGAGCCCGAAAAAAACCCATGGGGGGGGGAAAGAAAGATGATGAAGCAGGAGATCCTATTAAAATGTTGCTCGAGGAATCCCTCGCATGACAAAGGAACGAAATGATGGAAAACTTTGCACAGATCCTTTGACTACTGCCCATAGGAGAAGCATCTTCATCAAGTGACCATGCAACCCCCTTCAAGGTACAAGTAATTTTTTATTTTCCCATATTTGAAGGTCATATGGATGTGGATGCCCTAGAAAAATGGTTAAATCTATTAGAAGGTTATTTCTCTGTTCAAAATTTTTCTGGCAGTGAAAAGATCACCTTCGCACTCCTCAAGGCTCTCCCCCATGTCAAACATTAGTGGGAAACTTACTGGGAGAAAAGTTCCACAGAGGAATCTGGAATATATGGGGCCGAGCCTACTTGGGATTGTTTTGTGGATGCGGTCAAAGAACAGTACTATCATGTTGATAACTATTAAGACCAGTACATGAGATGGACCACACTGTGACAAGAGAAGAGCCAAATAGTGTCGGAGTTCACAAATACTTTCCATACCTTGCACACCAAGATGGGTATCAAAGACTTTGAGCGACATCTGGTTCTGAAACACAGTGGGACTCTACATAGGTACATCCAAACCGAAATGTATTTCCTAAACATCTCATCATTAGGAGTTGCCTAACGATATGTTGTCAAAATGGAGCAGAAATATAGGCACCAGAACAAATGGGAATTTGGGTTTGCAAATCTGCTACAACCAAAGCATGGTAAGGAAGGCCCTAACCAACAAACTCTAGACAATCAGTCGAAGACACAAGACAAGAAGGGTAAAGGAAAGGTGAAGAATGACACTGGAAAGTGGTGTGACTTCCAAAAACTCCCCTAGCACAACATCGATGAATGTTGCTTGAAACAGTCATTGGTGGTTGAGGTCAAAGACATGGTGCCAAACCCTGATTCAGAATTTGATCCAGAAAATATTGAAAACATACAGATCATTGACGTAGACCCCACTTCCACTGTCCTAACCACAACAGTTCAACCAGAAGAATCAGTAGATCTTGAAGAGGGGGAGTGCCTCTTCCATTCACAGATGTGGGTGAAGGGGACCCTGTTGCATTTCATTGTTGATAACGGAAGCCATAAGAACCTCATCTCAACTAATGCCATCAAACAGTTGGGGTTTTCGACAAAACCACACCCGCAGCCATACAACATCGGTTGGTTTCACCAGGGACGAGATCTTTGTGTCAGTCAACAATGTTGTCTGTCCTATGGCATCCAACCCTTCAAGGATGAGGTAATGTGTGATGTTTCCCCTCTTGATGTCTATGATGTGGTTTTGGGTCAACCATATATGTGGAGACGTCATGATGTCTATGAGTCTAGGCCCCATTGTTTCACTATTACTTTGGGAGGTCAGATTTATAGGATACCATAGGTAGTTCTGACAACTGCTCCACCAAAACAGTGTTGAAAGGTAATCTCTCATACTGCAAAATTCATCCTCTTCATAGTTTGTTTAAAGGATGCACAGAAGACCACTACAACCACTGCAGCCTCAACACCTTCTATCCAGCAAAAAAAGATTGTTTCTTCATCTACAATGGTGCCTACACAATGCCCGTCAAACCCAGAGACAACAGATTGGTGGAGCATATTAACCCCTACCATCAACAGGCTTGTGACAGTCTTCCACAGACCAAGCAGCATAAATTCTCCAACAAAGCACGTAGCTCACCAAGATTCAGATTCATAAAATGATTTCCCCTCTTCCCTGGGAACTCAAAGAAATGGACACCATTGCTTCCTGAGGGTGGAGGATTGATCCAGGTGGATATTGGTGGCCACCCATCTATTCCGACTGGCTCCTTTTATCAGTTTTTAGTTCAACATGTTCTATTGTACATATTTGTAATTGTGGGTTCTACACTTCTGGGGTTGTCTGAAGCCCTACACATCTTCCAAGTGGATACTGGTGGCCTCCCACCTAATCCAACTGGCTTATTTTGTATGTTTTCATGTCATCACATCTTGTTGTACTTTCAGGGCCGATTTGGGGCCCTAAACAGTGTTATTTTGTCTCGCCATAGTCAAACTGTAGACGAAGTTAGATTTTGATGATGTAATGCGTAGTTCTAGAAAATACCTTTCCAACGAGCTATCACGCACCTAAAACAGAGATCGTATGAAAAAGTTACGACCCTGGGAAGTTAATGTACTAACTTACCCAAACGGGGCCCACGTAACTTTTTGTGTTTCATCTTCTAGAATTAGATTTTTGGATGTCTAGGGTTTTGGCATTCATGTTTAACATAAAAAGGCCTTCAGAGCCTCATTGTAATCATTTTCTAGCGAATGAGCGTAGTCGTCACATATCTTCTCAGAGATAAAGTTGCCACCATTCTAGTGAGTCTTGCACTCTGTATTTTTACAGTCTCTTTACAATTCTTTCATAAATAGAAATCAAGTGTTGTTGTATTTCTCTGTTTCTGGCAATTTTCATGAGTATTTCAGCGTAGTATATTTGCTTTCATTTCATTCCAAACATAATCCGGATCACTGGTATCATAGCGGTCTGCTCTTCATTTATTTTTCTTCGTGCATGTAACCAACAAGATCTAGTTACAAGAAGTTTGGACTCGAACCAATCGAGTCATTGCAAGACCAGTCGCACCGAGCCTGAAAACAACCCATGGGGGACTAAAAGAAAGATGATGGAGAAGAAGATCCTATTAAAATGTTGCTCGAGGAATCCCTCATACGAAAAAGGAATGAAATGATGAACAACTTCACGCAGATCCTTCGACGGTTTCCCACAGGAGAAGCATCTTCATCAAGCGGCCATGCAACCCCCTTCAAGGTACAGGTAAATTTTTATATTCCCATATTTGAAGGTCAGATAGATGTGGATTCCCTAGAAAAATGGTTAAATCTATTAGAAGGTTATTTCTCTGTTCAAAATTTTTCCGACAGGAAAATATCACCTTCGCACTCCTCAAGGCTCTCCCCCATGTCAAACATTAGTGGGAAACTTACTGGGAGAAAAGTTCCACAAAGGAATATGGAATATATGGGGTCGAGCCCACTTGGGATTCTTTTGTGGATGTGGTCAAAGAACAATATTATCCTATTGATAACTATGAAGACTAGTACATGAGATGGACCACACTGCGACAAGAGAAGAGCCAAAAGTGTCGGAGTTCACAAATACTTTCCATACCTTGCGCACCAAGATGGGTATCAAAGACTCTGAGCGACATATTGTTCTGAAATACCGTGGGTCTCTACATAGGTACATATAAACTGAAATGGATTTCCTAAACATCTCATCATTAGGAGTTGCCTATTGATATGCTGTCAAAATCGAGCAGAAATTTAGGCACCATAACAAATGGGAATTCGGGTCTACAAATCTGCTACAACCAAAGCATGGTAAGGACGGACCTAACCAACAACCTCCAGACAACCAGTCCAAGACACAAGACAAGAAGTTTAAAGGAAAGACGAAGAATGACACTGGGAAGTGATGTGACTTCCACAAAATCCCCTCGCACAACGTCGATGAATGTCGCTCGAAACAATGATTGCTGGAAGAGGTCAAAGACACAAATCCAAACCCTAATTCAGAATCTGATATAGAAAATATTGAAAATAGACAGATCATCGACGCAGACCCCATTGCTAGTGTCACGAACACAACAATTCAACTAGAAGAATTAGTAGATCCTAAAGAGGGGGAACGCCTCTTCCATTCACAGATGTGGGTGAACGAGACCCCATTGCATTTCATTGTTGATAACGACAACCAAAAGAACCTCATCTTAGCTAAGGTCATCAAACAGTTGGGGTTTTCGACAACACGACACCCACATCCATACAACATGGGTTGGCTTCACCAGGGACAAGATCTTTGTGTCAGCCAATACTGTCGCCTATCTTATGGAATCCATTCCTTCAAGGATGAGGTAATGTGTTATGTTGCCCCTCTTGATGTCTATGATGTGGTTTTGGGCCAACCATATATGTGGAGACGTCATGTTGTCTATGAGTCTATACCCCCAAGTGTCATTATTACTTTGGGAGGTTAGCTCTATAGGATACCAGAGGTAGTTATGACTACTGCTCCACCAAAACAGTGTTGCAAGGTAATCTTTCATACTGCAAAATTCATCCTCTTCACAGTTTGTTCAAAGGATGCACAGAAGACCGCTACAACCACTACAACCTCAACACCTTCTATCCAACAAAAACATATTGTTTCTTTACCTACATTGGTGCCTACACAATGCCCCATCAAACCCAGAGGCAACAGATTGGTGGAGCATATTCAACCCTGCCAGCAACAGGGTTGTGACAGTCTTCCACAGACCAAGCAGCATAAATTCTCCAACAAAGCACATAGCTCACCAAGATTCAGATTCAGAAAATGTTTCCCCCCCTTCCCTGGGCACTCAACGCAATGGAGACCATTGCTTCCTAAGGGAGGATTGATTCAGGTGGATATTGGTGGCAACCCACCTGTTCCAACCGGCTCCTTTTGTCAGTTTTTAGTTCAGCACGTTCTTTTGTACTTCTTTGTAATTGTGGGTTCTACACTTTTGGGGTTGTCTGAAGCCTTACACATCTTCCAGGTGGATACTGGTGGCCTCCCACCTAATCCAACTGGCTTATTTTGTATGTCATCACATCTTGTTGTACTTCTAGGGCCGTTTTGGGGCCCTAAACAATGTTATTTTGGCTCACCACAATAAAACTATAGACAGAGTCAGATTTTGATGATGTAATGCATATTTCTTGAAAATACCTTTCCAACGGGCTATCACACGCTTAAAACGGAGATCGTATGCAAAAGTTACGACCCCGGGAAGTTAATGTACTAACTTACCCTAACGGGGCCCACATGAATTTTGGTGTTTCATCTCCTAGGGTTAGGTTTTTGGATGTCTAGGGTTTTGGTATTCCTGTTTAACATAAAAAGGCCTTCAGAGCCTCATTGTAATCATCTTCTAGCGAATGAGTGTAGTCGTCACATCTCTTCTCAAAGATAAAGCTGCCACCATTCTAACGAGTCTTGCACTTTGTATTTTTACAGTCTCTTTACAATTCTTTCATTAATAGAAATCAAGTATTGTTGTATTTCTCGGTTTCTGTCAAATTTCATGAGTGTT
>SNQJ01S0051264.1:0-31574 GCA_010110895.2 Picea sitchensis
CATTACAAAGTCAAGTGTCTAGTAGTGTAGGTACAAAGTTACTTCATCTTATGGTTGGGTGGAAAATTCATCTTATGTAGCTAGTTTCTTGGACTATCTTATGTTAAAATATAAATGTTTTTTCTTTGCTAATGAATATGCAAATGAATGTTAATTTATGTTACTGAAACATATGAAATTACACGTTATGTTTGTATTTATGATTAACTATGAATATGGACAATTCACTACCATGAAATATGTTAATCCATGTTTGTTTAATTACATTGCATTTTAATTATTTCATCCCTCCATGCATTTATATAATTCCATCTCTATGCAAGAGACCTTCTTTGTGGAGATTATGGTGAAATGGATTTTTGAAGTATGGAATTTGAATGCCCTAGTTTTTGGATACCTATCTCATGGTTGGGGGTGTTTGGCAAGTAATCCAGGCATTGGGACAAGGAACTATTACTACCTGTCTTTAATCATATGTAGTTGAGATATATTCACCATGTATCCAATTGCCTCATTGTTGAGAACATAAATAAGAAATTCTCTTATTTAAACCACTCTTTGATATGTCTTAAATATATTTTCAAAAGTTTGTTAATATGGGTCATTGATTCTATGATTAGTGTTGTTGTATATTGTGAGTGGAAGCAAAGGTGAAAAATAAACTTCATACACTAATCTATGAGATAAGAATGTGCATAAACTTGGAACATAATAGTTGCAAAAAAATGAAATAAACAACACAATTTCTTGAGGAAATCCTTTCCAGAAACTAAAACCCAAAACTCTAAAGCACTCACAATATATTATTTAATAGATAAATGGTTACAGTATAGAGTTTCTATTCTCTCAACAAAAGTGTTATGTAGTGTTATAAGGATTCTGGAGAAATTTCAACAATAACAATGTTTATGGGTCCAAATGTCTTGTCAAGCAGGTAAGGGGGAACACCTTATGGCAGGTCCCAATTAGACCTAATCTCATTTAGTGTAGTTTTTTTGACAAGTATGTGGGATTCATTGCCTCTCATAATTAAAAGAACAAAAAGGGAAAAGACTGTGAACTTCCCCTCAAAGGGTTTTAATTAATTCTAAATCTAATCTAATTAAAGAAAATGTGAACTAACAAATCTAACTATTTCTAATCTATCCCATTGGAGAAAAACTAATAGATGAATACCATATAAGATGATATCATTGATTGCAGAAATAGTTTATGAAAAACAACAATATATGAAAACGATAATGCAATGGATATAAACATAAATAGTTACAAATTACACCTACAACACCATTCGTGTATCCATTAGAGATCGTAAATGCATAATCATATTAAATAACATGTACATAAATAGTTCATATAAAAAATTATTCGAGAAACTCATGAAATAACCACACATGAAGAAGAGTCCCATATATAGTCGTGAAAAAATTATGATCCTAAAATTCCTTCTGCTCTTTATCGAATCAAAGATAAGAATATCATTTGAAGCTACAATGGGAAAAAGTTCGTTTCCTTCATACAATAAATTCTCTTTTATAAAAAAAGAGAGACTCTTCATTTCCCGTAATTGTTCATTTCTTTCGGTTACAAATTCTCATTTCATCTCCCTTCATTTTTTTACCTTACAATTCGAATTTCTCTTACATATTTATTAATAAATACATTCCACTGTGAATAGAAGTTAAGCAAACTTTTAAATTTTTCATATTCATATTGTATGAATTCCACGAGTCACCATTATTGGAAATATCTTCAATTCCGCCCAACTACATCTACTTCTGTTCTTCGAATTTCTTGAGCATTGTTGAAACAAAGCTTAAATTTTTCGTCCCTAAGGTCTACATTTTTGTTTTTAAGGTTTCGGCTTTCCTCAAAGAAAAATTTCATCATTTCTGAAATTCGCGACGCCTTTTTATCATTTATTTTTGAATAAATACGAGAAAAAGTTTACAAAAATAATAGTTTTCCAACGCACTTTGAAAAACTATTTAAAACGGGCTGTAATTCAAAATTTATGATTTTTTATTTTTAACGTGAAAGAAATCAGGATTCGGGGTTTTGTGTAAACAAATTTTTTATGCTAATTGAATCCCGAAACCCCGATCCCCGATTTCCCGATGCATTTAATTCCTAATCAAAACACGAATTAATCCAATCTCTTCTAAGAAAGATTAAGAGTTAAATAATTCCATCGCGATTTCGGGATTCACGATTCTATAATGAACGTGTCTCATGTCATCAGGTTTCCCGAAATCCCAATTTCTGAAACCCCGATTCATAATTCACATTAAAACCAAACTAATGATGTTTTGGCCCTAATCATGATTATTCAGTTAATTAGGATAAGTTAAATCCTATATTTAAAAGAAACAGGCCATCGCGATTTCACGATTTCGGGATTCGAGATTCTATAATGAACGCGTCTCATGCCATTAAGTTTCCCGAAATCCCGATGTCCGGAATTCCGATTAACGAAATCCCGAAAGGGTCGAATATCGATTAATCAAAATACTAAAAACATTTAAATATTAAATAAAACATCGTTATTTCGCAATTTCGCAGTTTCGACGATCAGGCTTTTCCGATGACATACCTCTCGACATCACGATTGTCAAAACCCCGACAATTCATGTTTTCAGTTTTAATCTATAATTAACACTAATAAATATTCTTTCTAAAATGGGTTTAAAGGTAATCTTTCTGTAAGCGTTCATTAATGATTCATTTTTCGATTAACCAAGTTTCTTGTTTTATTTGAAAAGCCGAGAGCACCTAGGTACGGATATTAAATGCATATCTCTGAAAAAATATTCTACATTAAGAGCTTTAATTTCGTGACAGATGTACAATTCCCATTATTTTTAAGATATATTCAAAATAAACGTTCGAACGTCTATATTTTTATTTTCAAAGCTGAGCTTATTCATCCACTTTCTGTGACAGGTTCTCAAGTCAAACACAGAGCTATGGCACCCAAAAAAGCACCGAAGAAAAATGAAGAACCACAGGAAGGTGCTATCATTTCTGATACTACTCCACACGCCATACACTCCATCAAATCATGGACTGGAATTTCCGAATTGCTGGAGGACGAGCTAAAATATGCAGACCCTGATTTGGAAAATCATCTCCGGGACATTGCTGAGTCTGAGCTTCATAAGGTTGTTGCGCGTCCGAGGCTAGTGACATATACTGATATGATCGGTTGGGCTCTGGATAGGGTAGATATCCCAACAAGAATCATTCTTAACGAGCAAGGAGATATCGTCGGCTCATTCAGGCCTGATCACATTCAAGTAATGTATAAACTCTCACCGAATTATAAACACACCTTTAATGCTGAATTTTTAGCTGAGTTTCAAAGAAAGGAATGTGTTGAGGCAGGCCAGACATATCCCGACATGATTAGAGGATGGGCGAGGTTCGAAGCAAAGTTTAGGGCCGATACTCATGGGATTTATGCTTCAGCCTCCTTAAACGAATATATGGTTTATATAGCCATGATGTTATGCAGAATTTTCGGGAGAAAGGATCCCTGTCACTTTCATACAGACTGGGTACCCTTCTTAGAGGAAGTTTCAGAAGGACGTAGTTTTAACTGGCATAAAATTTTGTCAGATAACTTAATGCAAGAGGTTGTAAATTATAAAGCAGCCAAGTTAAAGGGCCAACCAGTGTCTTTTTAGATGTCTACATATATTATGGATGCCATCTGTTTTATGACCCCATTTCCATTACTGAATTGGAGTTGGAGTGTTTCCTGCCCAGAGCCTGTTCATAAATACCATTCAACCCTCTGGGAAGAAAATGCTAAAGAAGCATTTTACGATGCTTTTCATTTTGTCATTATTCCTATGCACAAATTATATTTTGGATGCGAACCCCCTCACATTTCTAATGCAGTCATAGAAAATCTTAAATATGTTTCCGACTGGTTTGTTGAGGAAATTTTTTCCTATGTTAGGGTCTATGCTTGTTCCATTCCTCCTCATGCACTCCCTAAATTCTTATCAGATAGATTGATATGCAGAGAAGTAGCGTATCAGTTAACCAAGGGTGGTATTGGGTTAGAATTAAAAGCACTTTAGAAAAAAGCCTGGCCATCTTTCCCTATTCATGTCAGGAAATTTATTTTATCAAATTTAGGCCATTCTAAGGCACAGACCAAGTCATTGGAAGAAGTGAAGTTAGTAGACATTGAGCACAAAAAACATGACCCCTACCAAATAATAAGTAGGCATTACATACATTGTAATTTAAAAGCATATGAACATGAAGTTTCTATTTATGATGATATTTTCAAATATATTAGGTCTTATGAAGAAGTGTTGAACAGAGTCCAAGTCTTGCCACCTGACTCACAGGCTGGGTTTGCATCTTTTCAAAGCCATAGGCGAAGCTGCCTGCCTAAGATTTTACAGGGTAAAATTTCAACCCCATCAACAGAAAAGGAAGAAACCCCTCCAGGCTTTGAAACTAATACTCAGGGTAAAACAAATGACAAAGGTAAGGAGAAGGATTCTGAAATACCTTGTCAAAACACAGAGGGTTCTCAGATAAAAGAACTAGGGACAGAGAAAGGAAAAGGATTGGAAACAAGTCCAATAATTCTTGATGATGTTCCAGAAAAGATAGGAGGAATTGTTTCAAAAGAACTTGGTAGTCCTATCACCTCTTTAACCCCATTACATTCTACTTTAGGAACCCCTCATGAAGGAGTTCTATATGTCAGTGACCTAGAGCCGATTTCAAGAGATGAAATTCCCCCATCGGATTACTTTTTCAGCAAAAAGTGAAGAGCAGTCCTGAAACAAGAAATTCATCCAAGAGGAGAAGGAACGATTAAAAGGCATAGAGTTATCATAGATGGGAAGAAACTCAAGGAAGGAGAGTTCGCTACAGAATTAGCAGGAACAATGGGTGCTATAGCATCAGCTAACATGTATTCTGTAGGTAATTTAACAACTATGCTTGAACAAAAGGATCAAACAATAATCCAATTGCAAGACAGGATAAAAGAAAATGAAAGAAATATTGGTTGGGGAATACAGAAAGGTCTAGAACAAGCTAGACTCAAAAATATGCAAGAAATCCAAAAATTAAATAAAGATTTGGATGAGACAAAACATTTAATATAGGTCACACGGGAACAGGTTCAAAAGCTAGGAGAAGAAAACAAACAGTTGCATGATAAGATTAATTTTATTACTAACCAAGTAGTTGAACTTGAACATTTCAGGACACAGGCATCGAAGATATATGCAAGAATAGAGGAGGAACAACAGAAAGTATTCTGGAATCTGGAAATAATCCAGAATTATTTTCAAGAATCAATTAAGTCCATGGAAAATGTGTTCCAGGAAGAAAGAGAGGCAAAAGCAGCAAGGAATACTTTTCATAAAGCAGTGGCTTCCTCATTAAAAGAAGAAATTGGAAAAACTCAGAAATTATCTATTTTTGAACAGGTAAAAGGGGATATAATGATTAAAGTATGGGAAACAAAGTTGGACGAATTTAAGCGAATCACAAGAGAAGTCAATAAAGATTGCCAAGGAATCTTCGATCTCTTTGAGAAAGATTCATTAAATATCAGAATAGATGGTTGTTCAGGATTGTTAGGTGAAGTCAATATTGCCAAGCACCAGCTAAGGTTTAGAGAAGAACTGGAGGAAAAGAAAGAAGTGATTTCAAACATCAAATTGATCAACATCGCGGAGATCAACAAGTGGATGGTGACTTCAAGTTTAAAGTTGAAAACTGTTTAGTTCACAAAAAGAATGATAGAAAGTCGGTTGCCCGAATTACAGAGAAGATTTTTCTCATTTGAAGAAAATGAAATACCCGAAGCTCCCAGGATCTTAGTAAATTTTTTGGGAAAATGTGTTCAGTGTGTTGATGCAGAAAAATAAAGTTCGTCAATGCAAGTTTGAAACCTTTTTTAAAAATGTTTTTATTTTTAGAAATTGTAAACGGTTGACATTATTTTTTATGTAACTGTAATATTAGGAAGTTGGTTAATGACCAACGAGAAAATTTGATGAAAATGTATAAATATAGTTTCTAGAGGCTAAGAAAGGGATTCAGAAATTTTGGAGATAGTCATTTTGTAATATCAGTTTTGAAAGACATCAGAATATAAATCACAAACGAGATTCTGGATCCTGCAACTTTGTAACTATGTGTTTTCTCCCTGTTTATCATACTCTGTTGAATTTTTCCTTTTAATGTTATATCTAACAAGTAAATCAATTTGAAGCTAAATATATCAGTGATTTATATTTCAGATTGGTTTGGATGCCAAATGATTTACAGTTTTTCCTCTGAAATCGCTTTTAGTAATTTCAAGACCTGTGAAGCTTTTGTTCCTTAATACTTAACCCTTGTTAGAAACCTCGTCTTTTCTTTCATTATTGTCTATTGAAATATAAGATTCTTTCTTGATTAAAGCCTTGTATTTCTCTGTAGTGTTTGTTTGTTGTTTACAATTTTCAAAATTGTTACAAAACCAGGAAATGGCCTTGAATGTGTTTACATTATTGTTTTAGATTTTAAAATTGTTTTCTCTGATCTCATATCTGAAAATCTGAACTAACCAATTGATTAAAACCCTTTTATAAATAAATAAAGACTTATCCTCCAATGACTATTCCAAGTGTTAGACAACCTAACATTGAACCCGGACTCCAAGACCAAACTAGCATCGCTTTAAACCTATTTAACACCATTTTACAGACAGCAACCAACCGGGTAGAACTAGAACGATCATGGGCTATTATTGAACGTGACATTAGCATCCAAGAACAACAAGAAGCAAGACAAAGACAGTTGAGCAACTGATTTTTCCCTAACCTTCTTTAAAATTACTATTTCTAAATCATTCCTTTAAAATCATTTACGGATGCCTTGACGGTATGTTTTATAGCCTTAAAACATAAACTCAGGAACAACATATTTTTGGCGTCGTTGTTGAGGAACGAAGAAACGAATCTTTTCCCTGGGAAGAACGGCATTGACATTTTCTGTTGTTGATAGTGAACAAGAATAGAGAACATTCTAAGGATAAAATATTTTTCACTTGGCGACTCCACACTAAATAAACTGGCTAGTAGCCGCAAGAACACCAGAAAAAACCCGGATAGTAAACATACCTCGCTAGTCTTCGATCCGGAAAAAATTTTAAAATCACGAAAATCACTTAAACAAATCTTTTTATCCACATATACTATAGATCAGCCTAATTTTACACAATCAAACTCATCGGAAACTCTTGAAAGATCACTTTCACTTCCCCCTTCATTTGATACTTTCTCATTTCCTGAAGTTTCTTCTCCAGATTTCCCAGAATCTTATCCTCACATTGTCCAAACTTCAGTCCCAAATCTAACCATGGCCGCACAAGGAGGTGTTGGAGCTGGAGGCGGTGCCCCTGGAGGTGGTCAAGTACCGCTTCCTGGGATTTTCGCTAAAGTGGTTGCAAGATATGCTCCCCTTGTTCTTCCTGTTCCTCTTCATGAGCTTCCTGAGAACGATATGAAAAGCCTTCTGAAATTTACAGGGGAAGGTGATTTGACTGCCCAAGAACATATAAAATTTTTAGATCAATTTGCATACATACTCGGAATAGAACATGAAGACGTTTATTCCAGATTACTTATTCAAACTTTTGAGGGACAAGTGAGGACTTGGTTCCGATCCTTACCAGCTGAATCATTAAGATCCTATGAAGAACTTGAAAGTGCATTTATCAGACAATGGGGAGAGAGAAAAGATCACCTCTACTATTTAACCGAATTCGGAGCCCTCAGAAAGAAAAACTCTGAGTTAGTTCTAGAATTCACATAGAGGTTCAATAAATTGTACAATAAAATTCCAGCTGAAGTTAAACCTTCACAACCTGCAGCAAAAGTGACTTTTGCTGGCGCTTTTGATCCCGACTTTTCTTTACTATTGAGAGAAAGGAGATCATTAGATATCTCTAAAATGTAGGATGACGCAGTTGAAATCGAATCCAATATGATGGCATCAGGGAGGCTTAAAGCAAAGACCGAAACTGGAAACAAAGAAAATAAAAAATTTAAAGAGCAAGGTGGACCTTCAGGGTCATTCGAGAACTTTCAAACAAAATCTTGAAAATGGAACTAGAGAAATCGAAAAGAGATCATTTCCCCAGAAAAGATTTTCGAAGAAATCCTGAACCTCGGGGACCACATAAAATAATTAAAAATGAAGATCAAAAAATTCAAACACCTTTTAAAAGTGAAAATTACATCGGAGAAGAAGATTTAGGAGATTTTGAAGAAATCGATGAAGATATTAGTAACCTTGGCGATGATAATAAATCCCCTTATTTATCTAGACAGGATTACGAAGCATCTTTAAATAAAGAAAGTACATCAGAAGAACAGATTAACAATAGTATTACTGATGATTTCACATATCAAAATATTGCAGATGATATTATTGCGGAACTACAAGGTAAATATAATTTGAGACCAAGAAATAAAAATCTCCCAAATGTTCCGACAAAAAATAATTTGCCGAGAAACGAGACCGATGAGGTAACTCCCAAAGTTGCAGATAAACAGTCTGCAAAAAGAAACACATCTGATACACTACCTGTACAGTCAGAACCAATAGGAACACCCCCTGTGAAGACACAAGCTCCGATAAAAGAAAACAAGGTCACATCTCAATGCAAAATTGAGAAGAAAGGTATGGAAGCCCCGAATATCGAAAATGAGAAGACTCTAGGAAAATTTAATTTGGAAAATGAAATAAATAAAATCAAAATTCCTATTCCCCTTGTTGAGTTAGCAAAAAATCATGTATACAGAAAACAAATCGCTAAGATGATTAATTTTTCCGAATATGAGAGCCAGGCTGATGCTATTAATTTAGAGGATGACAAACCTATCTTAGTCTTCGGTCCACACATCGAAGGTGCTAGAGACACAGTGGCTCATTTTTATATTACATTAACCTTGTTTGATCACCTTCTCCATAACTGTATGTTGGATTCCGGAGCTTCCCACAATGTTATGCCAAAGGCAATAATGGAAAAACTTGGTCTCGAAATCACAAGACCTTATGGTGATTTATATTCTTTCGATTCGAGGAAAGTAAAATGCATAGGTATGATTAAGGACCTAGTGGTAGGTTTGGCTCAAATACCTGCTAAAAGTATTCTTATGGATGTAGTAGTCATTGACATTCCCCCAAAATATGGTATGCTATTATCTAGATCATGGGGTGCTAAGCTTGGAGGATCTCTCCAGCTAGATATGACTTATGCTACAATCCCAGTTTTTGGAGGTCAATTCACTCGTCTTTACAGGGAGACTAGGTTGGCATTTACTGTAGGTGACCCGAAAAACCCCAACAATCACCCAGTTTATATTTCCGACCAAGATTTAGGAAATTGTATATTATCTTTAGATGATGATTTTGAAGTAGATGTAGATGATAAATGTACAGAAGAAAAAATTGAAAAAAAAGAAATAGAGAAAAATGTATATAATACTAGTGTATGGAAAATGTATTTTGACAGTGCTTCCTCTTATCTTGGAGCCGGGGCAGGAGTACTTCTTATCGCTCCCGATGATCAATTTGTTATTCCTTTTTCATATAGGCTCCAATGGAATATAGATTGTACAAATAATGTATGTGAATATGAAGCTTTAGTGTTAGGACTAGAAGCTGCTAGAAAGATGAAAATTAAGAATCTCGAAGTATTTGGTGACACAGAATTAATTATAAAACAAGTGAATCGTCAATATCAGGCTAAGCATCCTAGATTACGGTCCTATAGGAATTGTGTCTAGGATTTAATCGAGAACTTCTTTACTTCTGTAAATTTTCATTTCGTCCCAAGATCCGAGAATCAACAGGTTGATGCTTTAGCCAAAGCTGCATCAACTTTTACACCCCCGACTGCTTTTAATTTAAAATATCATATACAAATGAGACATCGCCCTTCAATACCAAATAATATACAACATTGGCAGGTTTTTGAAGATGATGAGCAGCTTCGAAAGTTTCTAGATTCTTTAGATGAATTCGCAGAAACACATACCGATCAGGAAAATCAAAATGATCTTATTTGGATCATGCAAGAAGGTGAGGATTCTAAAGAATTTCATGATAAAATTGCAAACCACCGAATTCTTGTTCTTAAGAACAACCAAATCCCCAAGGGTCTAATCCCTTTGGAAAGACTTTTTAATCAAAGTGACATCCCTTCTAAAACTACTCTACAACCCCAACCAGAGGAGGTTGAAGATTGTAATATAGGAATTGAAGATAACCACTTAATGGTTAAACTATCCAAATATTTATCAACAGAAAACAAAAACAAATACACGGAGCTGTTAAGAAAATATAAAGATGTTTTTGCATGGTCATACGAAGAACTGAAAACATATGACACTTCGGTAATTGAACATAAAATACCTCTCAAACTGGGAGTTAAACCTTTCAAACAAAAACTCTGACAATTTAACCCTATCTTATTACCTGTCATCGAACGAGAAGTCAAAAAACTTCTTGACGCTAAGATAATTGTACCCCTTAGATATTCTGATTGGGTAGCTAATCTGGTCCTAGTTAGAAAGAAAAATGGGGAAATCAGATTTTGTGTTGATTTCAGGAATCTTAATAAATCTTCTCTTAAAGATAATTATCCTCTACCAAAAATGGACCATGTTCTTGAAAAAATAGTAGGGGCTAATAGAATGTCAATGATTGACGGATTTTCGGGTTATAATCAGATTGTTGTCAGTGATTTTGACAAAGAAAAAACCGCATTTACCACTCCTTGGGGCACGTTTATGTATGATAAAATGTCGTTTGGACTAATGAATGCAGGAGCTACTTTTCAACGTGCAATGGATATTGCTTTCATCAGCGAATGGGACAAGTTTGTAGTCATCTATTTGGATGATCTTATTGTTTTTTCAAAATCGGATGAAGACCGTATGATTAATCTCAAACAAACATTTGAAAAATGCCGTAGGTTTGGTCTATCCTTAAATCCTAAAATGTCTCATTTCGCTATGCAGGAAGGCAAGTTGTTGGGTCATATCATATCCCGAGATGGAATCAGGATTGATCCTAAAAGAGTAGAGGCTATAGATACAATAGCTATTCCTAGGAATGTTAAAGAAATTCAATCATTTTTAGGAAAAATAAATTTCTTGAGAAGATTTATTCCTAACTTTGCTGAAATTGTTAAATTGATTACAGATATGCTCAGAAAAAACAGTGAAGTAAAATGGACAGTTGAAGCTAAGGCATCCTTTGCTCATATTAAGAAAGTTATAAGTGAGGCACCATTGCTAGCGAGTCCTGATTACCTCAAAGATTTTCTTATTTTTTCATTTTCTTTTGAACACACGCTTGTTGTTGTACTCCTTCAGAAGAACGAAGAAGGTTTCGAACAACCTATAGCCTTCTTTAGCAAAAGCCTCCGAGATGCTGAACTTAAATACAATATAATGGAAAAACAAGCTTATGCTATGGTAAAATCATTGAAAGCTTTCAGAACTTATGTGTTACATTCTAAAGTGATTGCATATGTACCCACTAGTGTTGTAAAGGATATCTTGATTCAAGCAGACAATGATTTTAAAAGAGGAAGATGGCTTGCAAAAATTCAAGAGTTCGACTTGGAGGTTAAACCAACCAAATTGGTTAGCTAAACTTTTAGCTGAATCCAATTTCAGGGCTCTTGGGATAAACAGTGCTCAGGAGGAAGAAGGATGGATAGACGTGAATGAACTTGATGACCAAATAGTCGAAAACAAGATCGAGGAGAAATTCGCATTGTCAAATTGGTACAAGGACATAGTAACATACTTATTAACTTTGAAATGTTCAGCTGACTTATCTCCTTCCAAAGCTAGAACGTTGAAGCTGCATGCAGTTAAATACTGTATTTCTGAGAAACGATTATACTGGAAAGACCCGCTTGGTTTCCTCTTAGTCTGTTTGGTCGAAACAGAAACAGAGGAAGTTATAAGTCAATTTCATGAAGGAGTCCGTGGAGGGAACCACGCTTGGAGAGCTACGGCATATAAAATCCTGAGGGCTGGTTATTACTGGCCTAAACGTTTCCCAGATGTCAATGCTAAGGTAAGAACTTGCAGCCCTTGCCAATTTTTTACAGGAAAACATAAGCTACCAACGATGCCATTAGTCACAGTCAAGACAAAAGCTCCTTTTCAGCAATGGGGACTAGACTTCATAGGGGAGATCAATCCTCATTCAAGTGCCCAACACAGATGGATCTTGACCGCTACAGACTATTTCACCAAATGGGTGGAATCCATTCCAACAAGGAAAGCCACTGATTCAGTAGTTATAGACTTCTTAGAAGAAAATATCTTGTCTAGGTTCGACTGTCCTAGAAAGATAGTCACAGACAATGCACGGGATTTTAAGTCTATGGGAATGGTCAGTTTTTGCTAGAAATATAATATTGTGTTGGGGCATTCTACAGCATACTACCCACAGGGAAATGGTCTGGCAGAATCTTCTAACAAGAGCTTGATCAGTATAATCAAGAAAGTCTTAAATGAAAATAAAAAATCTTGGCATTTACACTTAAAATATGCTCTGTGGGCAAATCGGATGGGCACAAAGAAGTCTATCGGTACTTCTCCCTTTCAAATGGTATGTGGAACTAACATAGTGTTGCCCATAAAACTAGCACTTCTTGTGATGAAACTATGGCAGGATGAGAAGGAAGAACCAAATCCTCTCACAAGAAGGATAAACCAGCTGATTGAAGTTCACCAGCACAGGGATGTAGTGGATGAAAAGTTGCAGAAGTACCAGGATGATATGAAGATATTATTTGATCGCAAAGCCAAGGACAAGAAATTTCTCCCAGGGGATCTGGTTTTGAGGTGGGATGCTCGAAAAGAAGATTCAGGAAAAAATGGTAAATTCGATCATATTTGGTATGGACCATTTAAGGTAGCATCTTCTAAAGGAAAAAATTCATTTTTTCTTGAAAATTTGGATGGTAAGATCTTGAATGCCCCTGTTAATGGGCTTTTTTTAAAGCATTATATGGAATAAAAAAAAAAAAATCATTGTATATTGTATACCGTTTTTTTTTTTTTAAGCTCATTTTCATTTTCTTTGTAAAATAAAGAAAATTAGTTAAAGTGTTTAAAAATAAAAAGTAAAAATAAAAGAAAATAAAATAAAATAAAATATATATATAAATAAAAATATAAACAAGGAAAGAGTCCAAAGAGTTATTTTTGAAATCATGACCTAGGTTTTATGGCTTACATATTGTTGAAAAATCTTATTTTATACCAAGAGTCCAAAGAGTTATTTTTGAAATCATAACCTAGGTTTTCTGACTTTCATATTGTTGCAAAACTCCTTTTATACCCTCGATACTATCTTTCACGTTTTCAGACTTTCTTATCAAAATAGGAGAGATTATGTATTAACCTTGAAAATCAACAAATGATTAAATTCAGTAAGATCATTTTTCATAGTTCTTTTTCTCTGACTAAAACTGGTTATGTTTGAGTTGATTTTGACTATCTTAAGTTTCTTAACAGTTTGTCTGAGGTTTTAAGCTTGCTCAAAAGAAAACCCCTGAAAATAATTTTTCCCTATTTCTCTACAGACTGAGGGGTTTTGAAGGTTGAGAAAAATTGGTCTAAAATAATCAAAACAAGTTGACAAACCTCTATTATAAATTTTTACACAGATAACCACCCCTGATATATTAAGTATCATCGATTGCCCCCGCTTTGTATGCACAAGCTAACTATAAGACAGCTGGTGAAAGGAAATTCATATTTGATTGCCCCCGTCTAATCCCACAGACGATGAAAGGAAATTCATTTAAATGATTTCCCTCGTCTAAATATAAAAGAAACAGATAACTTCACCGGGGTACTGAACAGGCCTGCTGGCAATGAAGCAATATCTAAGCATAAAATTAGCGCTTGAAGCGGTGAAAGGAAATCCAGTAAAAAGGGACAGATAACTTCACCGGGGTACTGAACAGGCCCGCTGGCAGTGAAGCAATATCTGAGGTGTCTGTAAGGTTGTCATACTTATATATAACTCTATTCTAGTTATCATTTTTTCAAAACTGGATATTAGTCTTAAGTCAAAATAGAGCTCCCCAATTAAATTATAATTTTTATTTCGATTGATGCAAGCTGAAATTTACAATATTCTGTTAAGTTTCCTAAGATTGTTCTAATCATCTTAATACTAACTTAAATTTAGAACGGGAAAGAGAATATTATGAAGAAGTCTACAACTGAGTTTAAAGCAAATAAGAAGTTTTGAAAATATTTTCTAGGTTTTATAAAATCTCTCTTAAACAGTTTAGCAGTGATAAACCCTTGACACCATTTACCCAATGAAGGCATTGAGTCTACATGTTCTCCTCGACCCACAAGGAGACGAGGTCCCTAGTTGGAGCCTATGTTGAAACAAAGCTTAAATTTTTCGTCCCTAAGGTCTAGATTTTTGTTTTTAAGGTTTCGGATTTCCTCAAAGAAAAATTTCATCATTTCTGAAATTCGCGACGCCTTTTTATCATTTATTTTTGAATAAATACGGGAAAAAGTTTACAAAAATATTAGTTTTACAACGCTCTTCGAAAAACTATTTAAAACGGGCTGTAATTCAAAATTTACGATTTTTTATTTTTAACGTGAAAGAAATCGAGATTCAGGGTTTTGTGTAAACAAATTTTCGATGCTAATTGAATCCCGAAACCCCGATCCCCGATTTCCCGATGCATTTAATTCCTAATCAAAACACGAATTAATCCAATCTCTTCTAAGAAAGATTAAGAGTTAAATAATTCCATCGCGATTTCGGGATTCACGATTCTATAATGAACGCGTCTCATGTCATCAGGTTTCCCAAAATCCCGATTTCCTAAACCCCGATTCATAATTCACATTAAAACCAAACTAATGATGTTTTGGCCCTAATCATGATTATTCAGTTAATTAGGATAAGTTAAATCCTATATTTAAAAGAAACCGGCCATCGCGATTTCGCGATTCTATACTGAACGCGTCTCATGCCATCAAGTTTCCCGAAATTCTGATGTCCGGAATTCCGATTAACGAAATCCCGAAAGGGTCGAATCTCGATTAATCAAAATACTAAAAACATTTAAATATTAAATAAAACATCTCTATTTCGTGATTTCGTAGTTTCGGCGATCGGGCTTTTCCGATGACATACCTCTCGACATCACGATTGTCGAAACCCCGAAAATTCATGTTTTCAGTTTTAATCTATAATTAACACTAATAAATCTTCTTTCTAAAACGGTTTTAAAGGTAATCTTTATGTAAGCATTCATTAATGATTCATTTTTCGATTAACCAAGTTTCTTGTTTTATTTGAAAAGTCGAGAGCACCTAGGTACGGATATTAAATGCATATCTCCGAAAAAATCTTCTGCATTAAGAGCTTTAATTTTGTGACAGATGTACAATTCCCATTATTTTTAAGATATATTCAAAATAAACGTTCGAACGTCTGTATTTTTATTTTCAAAGCTAAGCTTATTCATCCACTTTCTGTGACAGGTTCTCCAGTCAAACGCAGAGCTATGGCACCCAAAAATGCACCGAAGAAAAATGAAGAACCACAGGAAGGTGATATCATTTCTGATACTATTCCACACGCCATACATTCCATCAAATCATGGACTGGAATTTCCGAATTGTTGGAGGACGAGCTAAAATATGCAGACCCTGATTCGGAAAATCATCTCCAGGACATTGCTGAGTCTGAGCTTCATAAGGTTGTTGCGCGTCTGAGGCTGGTGACATATACCGATATGATCATCTGGGCTCTGGATAGGGTAGATATCCCAACAAGAAGCATTCTGAACGAGCAAGGAGTTGTCGTCGGCTCATTCAAGCCTGAGCACATTCAAGTAATGTATAAACTCTCGCCGAATTATAAACACACCTTTAATGCTGAATTTTTAGCTGAGTTTCAAAGAAAGGAATGTGTTAAGGCAGGCCAGACATATACCGACGTGATTAGAGGATGGGCGAGGTCCGAAGCAAATTTTAGGGCCGATACTCATGGGATTTATGCTTCAGCCTCCTTAAACGAATATATGGTTTATATAGCCATGATCTTATGCATACTTTTCGGGAGAAAGGATCCCTATCACTTTCATGCAGACTGGGTACCCTTCTTAGAGGAAGTTTCAGAAGGACGTAGTTTTAATTGGCATAAAATTTTGTTAGATAACCTAACGCAAGAGGTTGTAAATTATAAAGAAGCCAGGTTAAAGGGCCAACCAGTGTCTTTTTATATGTCTTCATATATTATGGATGTCATATGTTTTATGACCCCATTTCCATTAATGAATTGGAGTTGGAGTGTTTCCTGCCCAGAGCCTGTTCATAAATACCATTCAACCCTCGGGGAAGAAAATGCTAAAGAAGCATTTTACGATGCTTGTCATTTTTTCATTATTCCTATGCACAAATTATTTTTTGGATGAGAACCCCCTCGCATTTCTAATGCAGTCATAGAAAATCTTAAATCTCTTGCCAACTGGTTTGTTGAGGAAATTTTTTCCTATGTTAGGGTCTATGGTTGTTCCATTCCTCCTCACGCACTCCCGAAATTCTTACCAGACAGATTGATATGCAGAGAAGTAGCCTATCAGTTAACCAAGGGTGGTATTGGGTTAGAATTAAAAGCACTTCAGAAAAAAGCCTGGCCATCTTTCCCTGTTCATGTCGGGAAATTTATTTTATCAAATTTAGGCCATTCTAAGGTAGAGGCCAATTCATTGGAAGAAGTGAAATTAGTAGACATTGAGCATAGAAAACATGACCCCTACCAAATAATAAGTAGGCATTACATACATTGTAATTTAAAAGAATATGAACATGAAGTTTTTGTTTATGATGATATTTTCAAAGATGTTAGGTCTTATGAAGAAGTGTTGAACAGATTCCAAGCCTTGCCACCTGACTCACATGCTGGGTTTTCATCTTTTCAAATCCATAGGAGAAGCTGCCTACCTAAGATTTTATAGGGTAAAATTTCGACCCCATCAACAGAAAAGGAAGAAACCCCTCCAGGGTTTGAAACTAATACTCAGGGTAAAACAAATGACAAAGGTAAGGAGAAGGATTCTGAAATACCTCCTCAAAACACAGAGGGTTCTCAGATAAAAGAACCAGGGACAAAGAAAGGAAAAGGACTGGAAACAAGTCCAATAATTCTTGATGATGTTCCAGAAAAGATAGGAGGAATTGTTTCAAAAGAACTTGGTAGTCCTATCACTTCTTTAACCCCATTACAGTCTACTTTCGGAACCCCTCATGAAGGAGTTCTATATGTCAGTGACCTAGAGCCGATTTTAAGAGATGAAATTCCCCCATCAGATTACTTTTTCAGCAAAAAGCGAAGAGCAGTCCTGAAACAAGAAATTCATCCAAGAGGAGAAGGAACGATTAAAAGGCATAGAGTTATCATAGATGGGAAGAAACTCAAGGAAGGAGAGTTCGCTACAGAATTAGTAGGAACAATGGGTTCTATAGCATCAGCTAACATGTATTTTGTAGGTAATTTAACAACTATGCTTGAACAAAAGGATCAAACAATAATCCAATTGCAAGACAGGCTAAAAGAAAATGAAAGAAATATTGGCTAAGGAATACAGAAAGGTCTAGAACAAGTTAGACTCAAAGATATGCAAGAAATCCAAAAATTAAATAAAGATTTGGATGAGGCAAAACATTTAATACAGGTCACACAGGAACAGGTTCAAAAGCTAGGAGAAGAAAACAAACAGTTGCATGATAAGATTAATTTTATTACTAACCAAGTGTTGAACTTGAACATTTTAGGACACAGGCATCAGAGATATATGCAAGAATAGAGGAGGAACAACAGAAAGTATTCTGGAATCTAGAAATAATCCAGAATTATTTTCAGGAATCAAATAAGTCCATGGAAAATGTGTTCCAGAAAGAAAGAGAGGCAAAAGCAGCAAGGACTACTTTTCATAAAGCAGTGGGTTCCTCATTAAAAGAAGAAATTGGAAAAACTCAGAAATTATCTATTTTTGAACAGGTAAAAGGGGATATAATGATTAAAGTATGGGAAACAAAGCTGGACGAATTGAAGCAAATCACAAGAGAAGTCAATAAAGATTGCCAAGGAATCTTCGATCTCTTTGAGAAAGATTCATTAAATATCGGAACAGATGGTTCTTCAGGATTGTTAGGTGAAGTCAATATTGCCAAGCACCAGCTGAGGTTTAGAGAAGAACTGGAGGAAAAGAAAGCAGAGATTTCAAACATCAAATTGATCAACATCGCGAAGATCAACAAGTGGATTGTGACTTCAAGTTTAAAGTTGAAAACTGTTAAGTTCACAGAAAGAATGATAGAAAGTCGGTTGCCCGAATTACAGAGAAGATTTTTCTCATTTGAAGCAAATGAAATACCCGAAGCTCCCAGGATCTTAGTAAATTTTTTGGGAAAATGTGTTCAGTGTGTTGATGCAGAAAAAGAAAGTTCATCAACGCAAGTTTGAAACCTTTTTTAAAAATGTTTTTATTTTTAGAAATTGTAAACGGTTGACATTATTTTTTATGTAACTGTAATATTAGGAAGTTGGTTAATGACCAACGAGAAACTTTGATGAAAATGTATAAATATAGTTTCTGGAGGCTAAGAAAGGGATTCAGAAATTTTGGAGATAGCCATTTTGTAATATCAGTTTTGAAAGACATCAGAATATAAATCACAAACGAGATTCTGGATCCTGCAACTTTGTAACTATGTGTTTTCTCCCTGTTTATCATACTCTATTGAAATTTTCCTTTTAATGTTATATCTAACAAGTAAATCAATTTGAAGCTATATATATCAGTGATTTATATTTCAGATTGGTTTGGATGCCAAATGATTTACAGTTTTTCCTCTGAAATCGCTTTTAGTAATTTCAAGACCTGTGAAGCTTTTGTTCCTTAATACTTAACCCTTGTTAGAAACCTCGTCTTTTCTTTCATTATTGTCTATTGAAATATAAGATTCTTTCTTGATTAAAGCCTTGTATTTCTTTGTAGTGTTTGTTTTTTGTTTACAATTTTCGAAATTGTTACAAAACCATGAAACGACCTTGAATGTGTTTACGTTACTGTTTTAGATTTTAAAATTGTTTTCTCTAATCTCATCTATGAAAATCTGAACTAACCAATTGATTAAAACCCTTTTATAAATAAATAAAGGCTTATCCTCTAATGACTGTTCCAAGTGTTAGACAACCCAACATTGAACCCGGACTCCAATACCAAACTAGCATCGCTTTAAACCTATTTAACACCATTTTACAAACAACAACCAACTGGGTAGAACTAGAACGATCATGGGCTACTATTGAACGTGACATTATCATCCAAGAACAACAAGAAGAAAGACAAAGATAGTTGAGAAACTGATTTTTCCCTAACCTTCTTTAAAATTACTATTTCTAAATCATTCCTTTAAAATCATTTACGGATGCCTTGACAGTATGTTTTATAGCCTTAAAACATAAACTCAAGAACAACAAGCATTTTGGTGATAAATATGGTAAAAATGAATTTACTAAAATCTTCTTCATTGTTCAATATTTCCAACTAGCTATCTCACACTTTATTTGACCACCCATAACTTGAGATACGCATTTTGGAAGAATTCACGATCCATCTCCAATTAAATTTGTGCCTGATTTTATCTTGAATTTTTTGGAATTTTTGTTGTTGTTATGGTTAAATTTATTCTTATAATATATTATTCTCCAAATTAAATTTCCAATGAGTCCTCTCTTTATTTATTTTGTGTCATGGATCATGAGTTATGGCTTCCCAAAGTTTGCATAGTCAATTTTTCCTCTTAATTCGTGGTCTATTTTGTTTGCTATTTGGGAGGTTTTCCATTACTATTTAGACATGGATACCTCTTCCAACACATTCTTTGTCTCGATATATTTCCAACGAGGTATCATGGGCATGATGTTGACACTTGTAGTTTATTTTGACACCTGTAGTTGATTCTGGGTCATTGATCTTTAACCTGAAAATAATAATCCCACATGCATAAGGAAATCCAAAACTGAATGGTTTAAATAGTTGCTTTTTCCTTAGATAATTTGTATAAGAACCTAGAGAATATATATGACCTCAATATCATATTGTAATTTTGGCCAATAATCCTCCTAGAAATTAGGAAAATTAAAATAAAATAAAATAAGAAAATAAATAATTTTTTTACAATCAAACTATGTTAAAAATCAAATTAATAAAGATACAAATTATTACAATTAAAATAACTAAATCATTAACAAAAATCAAAACAAAATAATAAAATTCCCCACCACCCACATAAAATTAATAAAATAAATAAAAATATTAAATACCCCCTTTCCAAATGAAAAAATAGCCCAAAGTCAAAATTAAAAAATTAAAGAAAACTTGAGTCAAATAACCCTATCGGACTCAACTGGTCGGAATGGTGAAATGGACATGAGATGGACATGAGCTAGTCCACTCTGATGGATATGGTTCCGATAGGCTATTGGGGGTGAGACATTGGAAGTCAAAACTGGGGTGAGGAGTGAGCTTCGAAGGATATATGTCGATGGCAAAAATAATATTAAATTATATTACTACAATGTTCCATACTATGTGATAATTAAAAACTATGACCATAATAATTTTGAAATTCCAATTACTTAAAAAATTATGATAATTCGAACTCTGGTGGCTTCAGATGGGTTTGACATGGTAAATGAGTCTCACATGAGTGAATTCCAAATTTTGGACTCTGATGGGTCATGGTGGTAATAATACAAATTGCATTATGATGGGTCAGAATGGTAAGTTAGGAGTGTTGTGTGAGATTCGATGGACTAGGCTTCAATGACCATTAGAGTCCGATTGTTGGCGTGGTAAGTAGAGGATTGGGCTTGCTCCAATGAATTGATTCTGATGGACTTTCAGAGTCCAACTGATTAATCGAATGGATTAGTTTGATGAAACTATTCCATGTTTTGAAACATTTAAATGATGTTAAGGCTAGATCCCTATGAGGTATTGTTATAGGTTTTTCTAAAGTGAAGAAATATTGAATCAATAGGGCTAAGTTTCAAAGGGTCTTTGGGAAAGGAAGAGGTGAATTCCATGAGGATAGGAGGAAGATTTGTCTTAATAGTAAATTATCCATGGAATTTACTATGAAGTAAATGTGAGTACCAATTGGAAGAAACCTGGGGAGAGGTATCATGAGATATCACGTTGAATTTTAATTAAGTGGGGGGGAAAGGAAATTTTAAATTTAAAACCAAATTAAATGAGAAAAATAATATGGATATGTACAACCTGGGATGGGTGTAAAAGGGAAAACAAAATTTAAATGAAAAAGAAAAAGAAATAAAAGAAATGAATATATATATATATATATATATATATATTAGGAAATTAGGCCAAGTCACACACAAGTCAGGATAACATGCTCTTCATGGTTCCATCAATCAGGATTTCGTACCTTGGGGCTAAAATTGGGAGAAAGGTATATTAGTTATGTTCCAAGTAACTGGGGGTCAAGGAAAAGAGCTAGGTTGTATGACGATCAAATTTCTAGACACAGATCAAGGTTTCAGCCTCATCACCACAATGGTTACACAAACACAAACATGGATGAGACTTGGGAAAGGAAAGGCTTAGTCTATAGTGTTGAATATTGTCTTCAAATTATAGACAAGATCTGGGTAGATAGAGGTCTCAGAAAGAGGAAGAATATCAAGGGATTCCCCCACATGTATCTCAAGGCTAGAGAAGTCATGTAAGTAAAGTGGTTATGTGAACCTGCTCCTGCAACCACATAAATTATGATATTAGTTATACGATTAAAAAGATACTTTCCAATAAACTATAAACATTATATTCCATGTCTTCAATCAAACTTATGAATGAATGTTGGGATTGTTCAAAGATAATCATGGGTGGTTGTAGATAAGTTTCCTTAAAACTACATATGCTAAGTCTCAAACTCAAAATAATGAATAATGATCTTGTGATTTAAGTTAAGAGTGAAATTGAATAATATGATCAATATATAAGAGCATAAAGATGATGGCACTAGACACAACATGCAAGCAAGAGGATGCAAAATGAAAATATTTTCTTCATTTAAGTCATCCATTCAAAAATCCCCAAGAGAAAACTCATTCAAGGCATATAATGGAACATCAATCTCTGTAGCCATATAGGATCATCAAATACTTCAAAATATGCACAAGATCCCAAAGATAACTTGTAAATTTCATCATACAAATGTCAGCGAAGCATCATAAGACAAGAAGCATAAATCACAAGGATTAAGAAACCTCCATAAATACAATCATCAATAAAGATCAAACCCCCAACTCCCTCAAAGTAGATGAAGAATAAACATTAGACTCATAGTAGTAGAGGATTAGGCATTAGTGTTCAAATTTTAGTAGGGGTCCCTTTCCTTTCGCTTGTGAGAGAAAAAGTAAAGCGGGTTTGTTGTGGCCACAAAAAATGGTGACATACTAGAAGAACCACTTATCTCTATCAATAGAAGTCTAGGGCCTTAACTTCATATCTGAATTTTAAAGATAATCTCTACAAAATGCAAACAACTTTCCAATAATCATGGGTACCATAATGATGTCAAGTTTCTAAAAGATATAATCCAATATTTTGAGTACTTGTAATCGAACACACCTTTTTCAAAGAGCCAATTAGTGAGGTAAATTCTTTAACTCGCTAAATACTTTAGATTGGCTTTGGTTTAACCATGGGTTTACACTTTTTATAACAAGCAATAATTTACATAAGTGTGTTCCTCATGTCTCTTTTCTCGGCATTGATTCAATGCCAGCAAGTGTCCATATCCCCAACGAATTTTCCTTGGTACCATACAAGAATAGCCCCATTTCCAACGCGTCCATAGCCCTGATGAGTTTAATTGTACTTCCCACACTATTAATAGTGCTTTCAACTTCCTTTTATTTCAAAATATGCTCACCCTTTTAGATTTATATATTGATATGCATATGCACATAAGGAGTGAAGGAAGTGGGGTGATATGAGAGTTGCTTTGATTTTCCAAGTAGATTCTATGCATTTAAGTTTAACCCATATGTCTCCCCAAAACCATCATAGTATGAGCCATCTTATTAATAGGAAGTGAATGGATCTCAAAGAAAAAATTAGATAGACACTTTCATATACTTATGGATTATCATGGTATGTTCAATAAGCACATGTGTTCCACCATAACCATCAATCCATACCTACAGCTAAGAATTTCATGAATGTTCATTCAGATAGAGCATCCCATGCATATCATGAATTGTAAAATTTCTTTAGTGTGTGACCATAGTTAGACCATCCCCTCACTCAAATTGAAAAATTAATCCTCAAGGAGACTAAGAAGTCAAATCAGCTCAGGGAACATACCCGCATCAAAATCAAAAGATGGAAGAAAAATATACAAGAATAAAGCAAGTTCTAAAACTAAAGCTAAAAATCAAAGAAAATATAACTATACTTAAATAAACCCAAAACTAAAAAAAATGTCGATATTCAAATCAAAGTAAAAGTAAAAATAAAATATAAAATATAAAAAAACAAAACGAGAAGGACTCAAGGTAGCATGGGATATGTCTTGGATAGCAACGGAGCATGGGTGATATGCATGAAAAGTACTTATATTGCAGCTCCAAGAATTGAAATAAGAGTAAAATTTTCAACAAATACATTTTACATACATACTAAAACCCAACAAGAATGACTTTTAAGATTGAGTACATAATATGTGTTGAAAATCTTACTCCAACACCTAGGTACTTTGTTATCCAGTGATTTCCTTATTGCAATCGGATTAGCAGCTCACAAAAAAATACTACACTACTAAAATATTCAATTCAATATCATGCAGTGGAAGCATAAACTAGGAAACCAAATCAAGCACACATGAACACCAAATTTTTTGGGTAAATACCCTTGGAAAAACCCCGGAGGGAAAATCAGTTCTGAGAATGACTTTATTATGCTAAAATTAGGGCTCCCATAATAGGGATAATGTCCCATTGAAAGAAATACAACTGTATACTAACCATGCAAGGTATGAGTTTTTGTACAACCAATTCTGGCACGCTTTTCTTGGAATATGCAACTGTCTCTTCATTGACCCACGAATATCCACGGCTTTTCCCACTATGACCCGTGAATATCCGCAAATATATCCACTGTGACCCGTGGATATGTACAAAAATCACATACAACAAACTTTGTATGGTCTGAATCTTCCCTGTGGATTTCTTCTGTTGAAACCCACATGTGTATGCCTTGGTTCTCTCTTCTACTTGACCCATATGATATGTAGATGAAGGTATGTCTTCAATTATCCAAGATATTTAACCACTGTCCTTCATGATCTAATACTTTGTGTGTCGACTCTCTCAACAAAAATCCTATCAAGTGTCTTTCTCCTTCACCCTAGCCTTGCTTTTATAATCGTGAGTTACAATCTATTTCTAATCTCAAAAGTGATCTATGGTTGAGATTGCTTCTCACACTCACTTTTGGATTTAGATTACATGTTTCATGTTAATTACTTTTACCATGTTTCATAAATAACTCAATTAACTAATTACATAATTAATTAATAAAAACAATTTACTTTAATAATTCCTTTAGCTAAAGTAAATTGAAGAGTACTAGAAGGCTTTGGACAATTTCCACATGTCTAGACTCATAGACCTATGTGAAAATACATGTCTGATGCTACCACTAACATCAACACTCCCTCTTAGCGAGGAAGGTATTCTGCGCCACTCCAAGTCTGCCTCTGAATAATACAAACTTCCATTTCTCCAAGGGCTTGGTTAGAATATCTGCAACTTGCTCATCTGTGGAAATATATTGAATCTTCACTGCTCCTTTCTAGATCCTATCCCGAATGAAGTGATATATGATCTCAATATGCTTGGACCTGTTATGGAATACTAGATTCTCAGAGATTTTGATACAACTTTGATTATCGCAGTATATCATTGTAGGCTCCAACTCCTGACCAAATAAACTTGTAAGGAATTTGTGAATCCAAATGGCTTCATAGTTATCCATACTCACTTCCATATACTATGCCTCTGTTGAACTGAGTGCTACAAAAGTCTACTTCCTACTTAACCAAGTAATCATTGTTGATCCCAAGTTGAAGTAACACCCTGAGGTGCTCTTTATGTCTACTACATTTCCTTCCCAATCTGAGTTTGTATATCCCTACAACTCTACTCCATCTCCTCCAATATATCTCAATCCATACTCCATTTTACCTCTCAAGTACATGAGCACATGATTTGATGCGATCCAATGCACCTTCCTTGGCTCAACCATGAACTGACTCAAGGTGTTCACAACAAAACAACTATCGAGCCTAGTGTTGACCAAATACATCAAGGAACCTACCAGCTACTTGTATATCCTGGGATCCACCGACTCTGAATATGAAGTGTCAATCTTCTTCATATTGGTAATCATAGGTGTAGCCATCGATTTACAATCCTCCATCCTGGATCTCCTCAATATCTCTACTACATACTTCCTGGAAAAATTGTCAATAAATTTTACAAAGTATGATGATGCATGTAATGATGCTACTGACATCGTACCACTCACATTTGAATGGACAAGATTCAATATCCCCTTGGACCTACTATTGTTTCTCAGAAAATAAGCCTTGACATTCTTTCCAAGTGCACAACCTCTACACACTCCTTCCTGCTCAATACTGAACTCTGGGAAACCTGTAACAATATCCCTCAGAATCAACAATGCCCTATAATGTAGGTATCCCAACCTCATGTGCCACAACTCACATAGGTTTTCATTGTAGTGTACCAATGCCTGAATAGGATTTCTCTACAACCTTTATGAAATTCCCTCTCTAACCCCAACTACCAATGTGTTTTCCATGATAGATTTCTCTAGACATATGAGTACCTTCCCTCTCTTAAAAGTGATGGAAAATCCCATGTCCTCTATAGCTGAGACTGAAAGAAATTTTTTCCTCAAACCCGGTACGTAAAACACATCATGAGCATCTAACGAACCTCATGTCTCAAGATGAGACATAATTTTTATCTCTCCCTTCACTGCATACCTAGAATCATCACCAAGCTCCGCATGAACCTTTGAGTACTTCTATTGCAAACTGCTAAATGGCTCCCATGCCTTTTTAATATGACGAGATGCACCACTATCCAAGAACCAAGCACTCCTTGTTGTTGTGCTAGTAGAGAGGCAAGAAATCATTGAGTAATATTTCTCAAACTTTGTTGTAAAATCATCAAGTTGTGTCTTTGTTGATGCTGTTGTCTTCGTATTTTCATTACCCTTGTTCTTCTTCTTTGGACACTAAGATACATAATTCCCATTCTTATGAAATGAGAAGAACTTGATTTTACTCAAGTAATTCTTCTTCCCTGGCTGTGATGATCCTCCATCATTGCTACCCTTATTACTAGAACTCTTTCCTTTTCCCATCCTTGTCTTATTGATAAGGGCCAAGTTCTCTTCACTACCTCCATGCGTGTTTCCTTTAGACTCTTCCTAAGTCTCTTCATGGATGCAATCATCCCAAAGTCTCTGTCAATATAGGATATTCTCCTAAGCACAAACTCCTTTGACAAATGGTTCCCATGACTTGGGAAGACCTTTCAATGCTACGTTCACAAGCTCCACATCATCTATTTTCTCCCCTATGGTTGCAAGTTAATCATACACCTATGTGATCCTCATGATATAGTTGGTAACATTATCTGATCTAGACATCAAAATCGATATGATTTTATTTCTTAATACCATCTTCCTATTCATGTTATTTCTCTGGAATAAAATTACTAAGGAATCAAACATCTCTTTGATCTTCTTCTTCTTCTTTAGGTGAGGGATTAGATGATCCTTCACAAACTATGGGAGGACTCTTTTTTCGTTGACCTCCTTCTTGGTGTGAGTATCTAAATTTGTTGGATCTATCAGTAGAGTAACTACTTTATCCACTAACTCCCAAAGGTAATACTCCTTCAAATCCAAAGTAACTCTTTCTTTCCAAGATAGGAAGTTGGAAGCTCCATCCAATCTATCTTGAACTCTCAACGACGTTGTTTCCATCCCTAATATATGATAAACTACCCTGGAACTAACCTGTTGCTGGAAAACTTCCCATGTATTGATCTAGCTTCCCTTCAGAGCATGAGCTCTGATACCATGTTGAAAATCTTACTCTAGCACCTAGGTACTTTTTTATCTAGTGATTTCCTTACTGCAATCATATTAGTATCTCACAAAACAATAATACACTACTGAAATATTCAAATCAATATCATGCAGTGGAAGCATAAACTAGGAAACCAAATCAACCACACATGAACACCAAAATTTTTGGGTAAATACCCCTCAGAAAACCCCAGAGGGAAAACTGGTGTTGAGAATGATTTTATTATGCTAAAATTAGGGCTCCTGTGACAAGGATAATGGCCCACTAAGAGAAATACGACTGCATACTAACCAGGCAAGGTATGACCTGTTATACAACCAAATATGGCATGCTTTTCTAGGCATATGCAACTATCTCTTCAGTGACCCGTGGATATCCATGACTTTCCCCACTGTGACCCACGAATGTACATGACTATTTCCACTGTGACCTTCGCATATGTACAGAAAGTCTGTATGGAAAAGTCTGTATGGTCTAACTCTTTCCCGTGGCTTTCTTGTGTTGAAACCCACCTGCATATGCCTTGGTTCTCCCTTATCCTTGACCTATATGATCTCTAGATTAAGGTCCTTCTTCACCTATCCAATATCTTGAACCACTATCCTTCGTGATCCAAAAATTTGTGTGTCGACTCTCTCAACACAACTCCTTTTAAGTGTCTTTCTTCTTCACCCTATCCTTGCTTTTATAATCGTGAGTTACCATCTATTTCTAATCTCAAAAGTGATCTATGGTTGAGATTACTTCTCACGGTCACTTTTATATTTAAATTACATGTTGCATGCTAAGTACTTTTAGCATGTTTCATAAATAACTCAGTTAACTAATTACATAATTAATTAATAAAAACAATTTATTTTAATAATTCATTTAACTAAAGTGAATTTAAGAGTAGAAGGATTTGGAAAATTTTCATACATTTAGATACATAGACCTGTGCGGAAATACCTATCTGATGCTATCACTAACATCAAAAATCTGGAAATGAAAAAATCAGTAAGATTACGAGGAATCATTATTTGATAAAAATGATATCAAATCAATAAATTTGAACCTTTCATGTTGATAATCAATTGAAATTTCCTAAAATTTTCAACGCTATAAACATTGAATGAATTTAAGAATTCACAATCATTTTGTCTTATTTCCATGGATATGATCTTGGTGGAATAATATTTTGAAGATGTTAGGCTTTCAAAATTAGAAATTGCATTGATATTTTTCACCAAGATACTCATTGCCTCTTCAATTATTAATCCAGATCATTTCATTTTTTGTATCATTCATCCATGATGGCACAAAAGAGTAAAACACACTGTCATGATTGAAAAATTAAGTAAAGAAGGATATAAAAATATGTACAAATCAAAATAAAGAAAGCGGTTATACTAAACTAAGAGAAAAAATCAAAAGAGCACTATGTTAGTCATTACGGGAATAATTGATCTTGAAAGATGGTCCAACAACATAATATAAATCATGAGTGTTATTAGTGAAATCATTTTCAATGAAGCCTTGGAAAGTAAACCAGAGTAAGAATTAGTCAAGGAAGGTTATCCATTCGAAGTAAGTTCCAATAAAAATATTCTCAAGGTAAAGATCTGAAAGGAAGAACAAGTAGGATTATGAGAATTGATAACCTAGTGGAAAAAATCGCAACACAATCCTCCAATCCAACTGTCACCTACAAAAGTATATCAAAATGGATTAATTGGGATTCTTAATCAAAATATATTTTTAAATTCAATCACTTGAAACATTCCACAAACCCATAAGCTCTCAATATTTCTTGTCATAACCAAGTCCTTTGCACACTTGAAATAATGAATTTTTTAACAATAGAACTCATGTGTGACCTCTTACTAAAGCATCAAATTTTCTTTGCTATAAAATATATGATTAATCCAAAATATTCAAACAATTCAATCTGATAACTCAAAGAGGGGATATAATAGTTATGGAGGTCATAAAAATAATCATGAAAATGAATCTAAATGTAAAGTAGATCATAAACAAACATGTGAATGTATGAATGAGATTATATTTCTGATCCATTGTTGAGTTGCAGACAAAAGTTTAGATTAACACTTCCCTAAGTTTCCGTCATTAAAGAGAGTAAATCTTAAGTTGTTGGTTGTGCAAGCCATTTCCCAATCTGCATAACAAAAGAGAATGATATGATCAACTATTAATAGTTTGGGAAAAACTGAATGACTTATTGAAATAAAATTAAACTAAAAAGAAGAGTAAAGACCAAAATTAGACTAATCTTAAGCAAATCATGCAAAGCTAATGTAAAATTGAACTATATGGGTTGTCATAAAACTTATGTAAATGCCAATGCAGTAATCAAGTATTCATGTTCTATCCATTCAGTCAAATATCATAGCCTCCTTCCGATAAATAGTCATTATGTGTTTTCCCACAATATTCCCTCTGACAAGAGAATTAGTGTTACTGATTTTTGATGAGAATTGGATACCATAGACACGTTGTCTTGTTCCTGCAAACAAAATCAATCAAATTACAAAAATAGAACCATAAAAATTTAATTCCATTCATGCTCCAAAGATACATGTCCATCAACAAACCTTTGTCATGCTTAAAATATGAATAAAAATCTCATTCAACAAATCCTCAACATTGCACATCAAGGTTTGTATTTTCTCTTGTTATTAATGATAATAATGTGAAATATTTGTATGGTTATATTCAAACTTGTGAGAGACAAGAAAGGAAATCTCTATTGATATGGAATCAAGCAAGATACTTTGTTCAATTAATCTTCGACCACAATCAAGATGGATTTATTTCCTTATCATAAATGAAAGATACAGTCAAAAATCTTGATTAAATGTGGTGACTAAAACTCGATTTCTAATAAGTAGTAAGTTGGGTATGATGGGAAAAAACATGAAACTGATATCATAAAATTCCCTAGAGTGTTCAAGGAGAAAAAATTGCATTTCACTTCCTTGAGCTTACATATCACATAACATATGAAAGAATGAAAAGTTGATGAGTATGCAATTAATCTCTCTAGTAGATATGTTTTCCATTTAAAACAATTAGATAGATAATTCAGAAAACGAAATCAACAAGATTGTGAATAAGAAAGATCAAATAAAAGATATTCCAATCGTGACCCATACATGCTTATCTTCCTAAGTTATGAATAAAATTAAAGAATCTTTGGTGTTATAGTTTCGTATTCATGGAATGCTAACATATAGAATGTAAGGTCCAATAGCTTGTGGAATTACAACCAAAAAAAATTCATATATTAAAACTTATCATCGTGGCTAAGATGAAAACAAATGTTGAAAACTCAAATTTAAAATCTTAGAAGTTGCATTGTTATTTTTCATCAAAGTATTTGTAACCCCTGAGAATTTGAATGATTTCAACTTAGAGAATAGTGGGTAGTACTAATCCATGATAAAAATCAGATCAATCAAGAATGTGACTAGAATGAGTGACTTAAAATCAACAAATCCAAAGGATAGAGAGACACTTTCCAAGAAAATATCAGGTCTAAAATTCTCATGATTAACTAGAATAGGATTAAATTTTCAATTATCCATTGAAATGGTGAGTAAAATGATTGATTCCCAAGATATTTATGAAATACATTCCTACAAGAATATTTATATAATAGTGTTGTTCAAAATGTTAAAACATACTCCTAGACAGTCTAGAAGAATATCTCTTGTTATTGTGTAAAAGAGGAAACTTTGATAAAGTAAGATGCAAAATAAAATACAAACTCTTCATTGACAAATGGATTGAATGGTGGAAAACATATGCTCAGTGAATATCCCAAAAGTTAAATTAAAGGTGATGAAATCAATCAGCTCAAAGAAAAAACCATCTAAGCTTACTATGCTAAGAAAAATCTATATAAAAAATCATGTGGGATGAAAGTAATCAAATAAAATAGTTAGAGTGAAAGAAACCATTTGGATAACTTCAAATCTAAAAATAATCATCCAAAGTGTTATCACATAATATTGTAAGGGGGTGTTTTTCTAAGGAATGGCACCCTTTGGCGAAACAATTGCAAAAAGTGGGTCAAAAACCCACTTATCCTAAGATTGGAATGCAAGAGCGCGTTGCACTAAGAAACTAGCAGATCTGGGAGGACAAAATCTATGCGCCCAGATCTACAGCCAAGGTTCCATTCTGGAACCCCCCCAACATTCTACCTTTAACAAAGGGGGGGGGTCCAATATGAGCAGT
>SNQJ01S0051264.1:35883-53606 GCA_010110895.2 Picea sitchensis
TTCTAAAGATGGTGTTGGTGTTGGAATAGTTTTTGTTTCCCCTGCTCAGGAAACCATATCTCTGTCATACAAATTAGAGTTTGAATCTACCAACAATGTGGAAGAGTATGAAGCTCTTACTTTGGATTTGAGGTCTACAAAGGACATGGGAATCAAGAAAATATATGTCGTTGGGGATGTCAAGTTCATTGTAAGACAAGTCGGAAATATTTACCAAGCCAACCATCCAAGGCTCGGATCTTATAGGAATGAAGTGTGGGATTTAATAGATAGCTTTTTCTTGGCTTTCAAAATTTCATTCATCCCCAGAGAGGAGAATACAGTGGTTGATTCTTTGGCTATTTCAACAAGAAAATTCAAAATTCCCCTTCCACCAAGGCTCAGGTATGATACAAAAGTAAAATACAGGCCCTCCATACCTAACAATGTTAGGCATTGGAAGGTTTTTGAGGATGATCTTGAAATAAAAATATTCCTGGAGAATGTTGAGGAGTTTTCGACATTGCACATTGATCAAGACCCTACATCTGAAGACAATCCTTGTGCTGGTGATTTTCTGAATAAGATTGCAGATCATAAAATTGTTCAATTACCTAGCAATCACATCCCAAAGGGACTAGTTCCTTTGGAAAGGCTATTTGAAGACAATGATGTGGCAGTAAAGGGTAAAATCCCAAATGATAATGATGGTGCAACTGAGTGCAACATTGGCACAGAGAAGGAGCCTAAGTTTATCAAATTGTCAAGCAGATTGACAAAAGAGTAGAGGGTTGAGTATGTTGAGTTGTTAAGGGAATTTTCTGATGTATTTGCATGGACCTATGAAGATCTCAAGACATATGACACAACTGTCATTGAGCATAAGATCCCACTATTGGCACAGGGGTAGACCCAGGGTTCACTCCAAGAGCGCACCAATAGGCCCTAGCTACTGGCCCTTTCGGCAACACCTGCGAAGCAGATGCAATCTCACCGGAGGCAGCTCAGAGGGGGGTTGCAAGACAGAGATGTCTACAACCAGGGGAATATCAAGTGGAACTAATACAACAATAATGTGGCATTCATATATCTCTTTTCAGCTATATCTACTCTACGCAGCTATACATATGATCTAACACAATAATGCAAATAACAGTATAACAATGACAAAGATCCAGGCATCAATCACACATACAACACAAAATATACATGCTTCACCCTCTCTCTAGGGCTACGTCCACAGAATTGTGCTTATGATATATTAAGGTAAAGCTTATAGTTCTGATTTGCGCTCTTAGTCAGCAGATCTTCTCTCTCTTCTTCTCTCTGTCTCCCACCTTCTTGTGCACCCAGCTGCAGGACTTGATCTTCGCACCCATTTGAAGATATTACAATACCAAAAGTCTCTCACTCTTAGAACTCCTCTCTTTCACAGTACAATAATATCTCAAACCACAAAAATCAATATCAATACCCAACACTAGTATTGACCTAACCTAGGTCCTCTCAACCTCTATTTATACAGTATAGTCCCTCACCAACAGACTTAGGTTGAAACCTAGGTGTAAAAACCCTAATTACCCAAAACCCTAGGTCAACTTGACCCGCATTTTCAAGGCTTCGCCAACCTATCTTTCCTCCCTTCTCGCACGGTGCTCCAAAGCATCCAATGGTGGATTTCTCTGCTTACTGAGTTGTCTATGATTCTTTTCTCTTGTTGATCTATCATCCCTGGTCTCCTCTTTCAACGACTTTCTTTTCTGTGATTCACTCCATATTTTCCGCTCTTTTGCTTACTTCGACCCAGGGACAATCATTGTGCCTCCCGCGTAGTTCGTGTTTGACCTTTTCTTCCTCGATATTTGCTTTATTCCATAAGCAAGGGCCAACAGGCCCCCAACACTCACCTATGACTCATCTCGAGGCACTTCAATTCTAATCCTTCCATGTCACTTCGATTTTGGACTACAGAGTGCAGCCTTTGCTTTTGGATTCATGTATCCTTCCCATCCTTGTGCAGACTTTCTTTTCTATGTCTGGTACCTAGTTTCAACTACACCTAGTACCTAGACCCTTTTCTCATTTTCTTTTACTACGAGCTGCGAGGCAACCGGTTGTAATAATACAACTTCAACCAATTCCCATTTACTAATCCCTCTTTCCATTCTCCCTTTAATGTCTTTAGTTGCGCAGCTCCTCCTTCTATAACATAGGTGATCTCATATGGTCCAAGCCAATGCATTTTGAACTTCCCTGGGTGTCTTATAAATTTACTGTCATACACCAGTACTGAATCACCTTGCTTAAATGCCTTCTTCTTGATGTGCCTATCATGATAGGCCTTCTCTCTTTCCTTCTGTACCTGCTGATGGAATCCTACCATAAATCTGTCTTCTTCTAGTTCAACCAGTTGGGCAAGCTTCTCACGAAGAGCACAAGTTTCATCCATGTCTGTAAATGCAACAATTCTTAAGCTCGCTACCAAGTACTCCATCGGGACAACATCTTCAATACCATAAACCAACTTCAAAGGGGTCTGCATTGTTAATTTCTTACAAGTGGTTCTATAAGCCCAGAGTACTGTTGGTACTCTTAAATCCCAGTCATCCTTATTCACACTGCAAATATTTGTCAATGTTGTCTCCAAGATTTTGTTGAATGCTTCAACTGTTCCGTTTGCTTGTGGATGGTAAGGTGTACTCTTCTAATGGTGGACTGCAACTTCTTCAGTCAGGGCCTCATATGTCTTGTTGATGAAATGAGTGCCTTGATCGCTCATTAGGGTCTTAGGGCATCCAAACCTGGTTATTATGTCATCAAATATAAAATGTGTGGTTGTAGTTGCACTACATTCCTTGACTGCTCTTTCTTTGGCCCATCTAGTCAGGTATTTTGTTGCAGTGATAATATACCTTTCTCCTGTGTGCTTTCCTGGTGGGTATATAGGTCCCACGAAGTAAATGGCCCATTTTTTAAATGCTTGTAGGGTCATCTATGGTGCTAGTGGAATTTCATCTCTTATGGATGGTTTTCCAACTCTCTGGCATACATCACGGGCTCTGGTATAATCTTTGGCATCTTTGTGTAAATTAGGCCACCAAAGGCTAGCTCGCATAACCTTCTGCGTAGTTTCTTTTCCTACGTAATGTACTCCCACAATGCCTTCATGAGCTTCTGCGAGGATCAGTAGGCGCTCTTCCTCCATCACACATCTTCTTAGTATCTCATCGGGTCCCATCTTATATAGTTGACCAGCTATTAGTGAAAATTCTACAGCGTGCACCACTAGTTGTTTCTTCTGGGAATTGTATACTCACTTGGAGCCATTCCTGTTGACAAGAATTGGACTATGTCTGTGAAGTGGTCATCCATCTTCCTGATGGTGAGCAATTGTGAATCTGATAGTGTTTCCTCCAAACTGGTGGGTTCTTCACCATGTTCCAACCTCGACAGGTGGTCAGGTCCCTTGTTCATTCTTCCTGGCTTAACTATGATCTCAAAATCATATTCTTGAAACAGGAGAAGCCATCTGCATATTTTCCCCCCCAAAACTGGCTTGTTGACCAGATACTTCAACGCGGAGTGATCAGTAAACATTTTAATGTGTCCTCCTAGTCAGTAATGGTAGAATGTTTGCAGCGCGTATACCATGGCTAATCCTTCTCTCTCTGTAGTAGTGTAATTGATTTCAGCTGTAGATAGCTTTCTGGTGGCAAAGGCTAATGGATGATCAATGTCCCCTTCTCCAGGTTGTGCTATTACTGCTCCTAATGCAATGGAAGATGCATCAACATGCACATGAAATTCCTTGCTCCAATCTGGAAAGACCAAAATAGGCACAGTCACCATCTTTTGTTTCAGTGTATTGAAGCTCTGTTGGCATTCTTCTGTCCAACCAAACTGACAGTCTTTATTTAATAAATTCTCCATTGGCACAATAATCTGAGCATATCCTTTGATAAATTTCTTGTAATATCCAGTATGTCCTAGTGCAGTGCGCAGTTGTTTGACTAAGGTAGGAGGTGGAAAATCAACTATAATTGCAATTTTGGATGGGCCCACCAACAATCCTTGCTTGCATACAATATGACCTAATAATACTCCAAATGGTGAGAATAAGATGCACTTCTTCAAATTCAAAGCAATTTGACATTGCCTTCATTTATCCAACGTTAATCTTAGACATTCAACATGATTTTTCAGCAAACTAAAAATAGTCCAACCATCAAAATAGGCTTCTAAAAACTTATGCAAAAATTCTTTGAACGCTTCGAACACCACCCTATAAAACATGGCTGAGGCATTCTTCAGTCCAAATGGCTTCACTGTGTATTGGTAGGATCCCCATTCTGTGACAAATGTGGTCTTGTGGAAGTCCTCCTTGGCAATTCGGATATGATGGTATCCTGAAAACCCATCTGTAAAAGAATATACCTCCTGGCCTCCCACGTTGTCTAATACTTCATCTGTGAATGGTGTAGGGAAGGGGTAATGCAAATGGCATCGTTCAGATTTTTGAGGTCCACACATATTATGATCTCGCCTGTCTTCTTGTCTTGTACTACCATAGGGTTGATCCACTCCGACTCCTTGACAGGTTCAATAATCCCTGCTTCCAGCATTTTGTCGAGCTCAATCTTCACTTTTTCCTTATATTTTGGGTTCAATCTGTAGGGTCTTTTCTTTACTGGCTTCGCATTTGGTTTCAAAGGTATTCTCATTTCTCCCATGGGTCCTTTGATACCCTTCATATCAGTGAAATTGGTCGGAAATAAGTCCTGATACTCGTGTAGTAATTCTATAATTTTGTCAATGGTAGCAGCATCCCAATAATCTCCGACATTGGCAAGATTTGGTGTCTCCTCTGTCCCAATATTAACCTTTTTTATCTTGATCGGTTGTCCAATGAATGGTAGTTCAACTCTTGGTCCTTCCACATCCCTTTGGCCTTCTATCTTAGAAATGTTTACCTTCCTCGGATCATCATCTTCATTGGCATTAATGTTGTGACATCCTTGTAATTTTTGGAATGGCGTAGTCCATCCGTCCTCTTCTTTCTCCAAAGGGAGGCTAGATGACTCTTTAAATACTTTTTGCCTCACAATATTCAATTCTTGATCTACTGAGGGGAATTCACTTTCAAGAAAAAAGGTGGTTACAATATTTTGAAGCATACCTTCCCAATCTGCGGTGATAAGGCGCAGCTCTGCTTGAAGGTACCAGTGAATAGGGGTCGTGTCCAATGTGTTAATGAACCTATGTACCCATTGTTCTCAAGGAATGTCACTCCAAGACTCTTTGCAACTTCGTACATGGTCCTTTGGGCAGCTTCGACCTATGTACCTCACTTCGCAACTTCCTACTTGTGTTGAAAACTGCGTTGTCATCAAGGTTCAAAATTGTGTCCAGTCTGTGATATTGCTTTTATGTGTCCCCCACCATCTTGCTGGTGTAGATTTTAGAGCCTCATCCATATCCAACAGCCTCTGTTGTGTTGGTACAATTGTTTCAAAGTCCATCAAGAAATATTCTAAAGGATTCAGACCATCAAAGGTAGGTAAGTTAATTGTTGTAGTACCAATCCAGCGAACTTCTCTGGTCAGTTGAGCACATCTCCTTGTGGATACTTCATACATCTGGTTCTGCCAATTGTCTAGCGCTTCTTTTGAATCTGATGAACATTCATTGTCACTTCGCCAACTTAGATTCCCATCAGCAGTAGGTTTGATGTAATCCTGTTGTCTGGATGTTAATTTGTAGATGTTTTCCAGCTCATATGCGTAGTCTTCTTCTCTGATGGGCTTTGTATACCGTAGACCTTAATATAGATCTAAGGGTGCAATGACCCTAAGACCATCTCCTTCAAATGTCATGCATATTTTCTTTAAATCGACCACAGTAGAATTTTTGAAGGCCCAATCAATTCCTAGTAATGCAGGGTAAGGGCAGCTATCATCAACAATTTCAATTACCTCGAAGTCTAAAAAGGTTCTAACTCCGTCGATGTCCATGGGGACATGCTCCAATCATCCAAATGGGTTGACAGCTTGTTGATTATCCATGTGAAGCCTCGTAGGGGAATATATTAGCTTGGTTTTTCCCATTAGTGCCCAAGTTTGCTTCGTCATGACGTTGACCTTCGACCCTAAGTCAAGGACCACATAGTCTATATCATACTCTCCTATTTGAGCATTCAAATGTAATTCTTTGTTTTTTCTTCTCTTCTTAGCAATATGGTGTACTGCCCTGTTCAGCAAGGGGTCTAGCTTTCCTAGCTCATACTGCCTAATTAGGTTCTGTAACTCTTGTATAGCTTTCTCATCCTGAATTAATTTAAGACAAGTGTACAAAAAGTCGATGAGCGTACTCACCTCTTTTCCTTCTTTATGTGCAGCCGATTGATCAAATTCCTGAGGCATTCCATACTCTTTTACTTTTGGTTGCACTCTATATGAGGATCCTTGGTTCCTCTTGAACTCTTGTCTTGCTTCCTCAAATATTTGTCTCTCTTTATTTGCATCAAAAGCCTAAGTCTTCTCCTCATCTTTCCTGATACCTAAATCTTCTGCGATCTTTCTTTGGGTTATTATATCCTCTCCTATAGCAGCGCCTCCTCAGGTAATGATAGTGACTCTAGGTATGGTTCCACGAGGTTCAACATATATCATTTGTACTTGTGGGTTATGTTGGGATCCTTGTATTTCCTAAATCTTAGCCAGTAGCACAGGTCATTCTTCTATGACATGCTCGAAAGAGTTAAAATAACTGCAGGTTATGCAAGGGTTCTGACAATCCCTTGCTAAGTGTCCTAGTTGCACGTAGTTATAAAAAATTATTTGTCCTCGGCCTTGGCCAATACCTCCTCCTCGTCCCCATCCTCTGTATCCACCGTGAGGAGTGAATTTTCCTCTCCCTGGAGAGTTGTACTAAGGAGTATTTCCTTTTTGTTGTACTTTGCCCTCAATCTTGTATATGTATCTCGACCTCTCATGCAAGAGATCGTAAGCTCTACAATCTCGATCATCATGCCCTACCAATTTAAAGAATGTGCAGTACAAGTTACTGGGTGTCTGAACATACTTCTTCATGTAATAGCATTCACCTGGGCGATGTTTATTTCTGCACACATCACACCAGGGCAGGTTAACTTGCTTCAAGGGGCCCAATGCTCCTGAGCCTAAATAATCATGGAATAAGGGACAATGTTCCTTATCATGACCTTCTGATCTGCTTCTCACACACCAAACATCTTCGCTTTTGTCTTTTCCCTTATCTTTCTTCATATCCTTGACCTGTAAAGACAAACTGGTTAGCTGACTCAAGATTTGTCTCATGCATGAGCTCGATTCTCCCATAGGTGTTGATTCAAGCTTCATGGTGATTTCCAAAGCTTCTGCCTGTGATGCAATCTTCTGCTACATCAGAGGGACTCTGATGTGTGGTAATAGCGTAGTGATGAACCATTCTTTGTTCTGTTCATCGGGGATCTGAAAAGTTAATCGGCTTGTTAGGGTCTTGAATCTTTAGTCAAACTCCCAAAGAGGTTCTTCTACCTTTGTTTGATTTCTTTTATCTCTATAATACATTATGACTCTGATTTAGGTTTTTTAAACTCTACAATTAGCGCATTCTTTATCTCATTCAGTAGCTTAGGCTGCACCATTCCTTGGACAAGTTTCATGTACTAGCTCAGTGCGCGGTCCCTTAGCGTAATGTTGAACTGGGTTCTCTTGATGGCTTCGTCGGTGATACTTTTAATATTCCATACGACTTCACACAGAAACCAATGCTGATTTGGATCTTCAGATCCATCTCCTCTAAATATAGGGAACCTCATTTCAAGTTCCATAGAGCTCACTAGGCTTCTTGTCTGAGTAGATGCTAAGCCACCAGTAACAGTGCTCTGAGGACTCTAGTGGTTCTAACTATTCTAACCGCTAAGTACTGTTGAGACAATAGGAAGATTAATGTTACTTAATTTAGTAGTCCGTGTGTTTCCTGAGGTTTCTGGTTCGCTTTGGAGAAGTTCCTCATCTTCCCCTTCTTTTGTTCTAGTGGGCTCTAAATGTTCTTCATCGGTTAGATCTACCTCTTCTCCACTGTAGAAACCCTCTTCTCTGTAGTTTTGTTTAAACAAGTTCTCAAGGTGAACCCCTCGGAATACTTTCCCACTACGTGTATGTCTTGCTTCTGTGTCACTTTTGTTGTCTGAGATCTTGAACATTATCCTTTTCAGGTCTGACCAATCTACTATATCTTCAAGATGTGGTTTTCATGCAAGAGCATCTTGATTTTCATCTTCAAAAAGTGAAAATATTTTCCTCTAGGTCCTTTGAGAAAGTATCTCTTGTCTTGGATATACGATTGTGTTTTGTCAATAGAAAACTCAATGATATACCCTCCAATGGTACTATCAAACCAATGATCTACTTATCTGGATACGGTGTTGTCAAATCTCTTGACCTTCTATATTAGTGCCGACATCCAAACCATAGGAGGTCTAGATCTAATCTTGAACTGGGTATCGGCTAACCTAGCCAACCATTCAAACAAATCCTGGTGGATTCCCCCAAAGAAGATCTCATGAATGTTGTTGAAGATGTATATTTGTATCCAATCTTCAGTACTCAGTTTAGGGTTCTTGTTATGGGCTTCAGCGAAGTCCCTCTCTTGATCATTCCCTTAAACAGATTATTGTCACAGCAACGGAACCATTTGTTGGCACAGGGGCAGACCTGGAGTTCACTCCAAGAGAACACCAACAAGCCCTAGCTACTGGCCCTTTCAACAACACCTGGGAAGTAGATGCAGTCTCACCCGAAGCAGCTCAAAGGGGGGTTGCAGGATAGAGATGTCTACAACTAGGGGAATATCAAGTGGAACTAATACAACAATAATGCAACATTCATATATCTCTTGTCAGCTAGATCTACTCTACGCAGCTATACATCTGATCTAACACAATAATGCAAATAACAGTATAACAATGACAAAGATCTAGGCATCAATCACACATACAACACAAAATATACATGGTTCACCCTCTCTCTAGGGCTATGTCCACATAAATGTTCTTATGATATATTAAGGTAAAGCTTACAGTTCTGATCTACACTCTTAGTCAGTAGATCTTCTCTCTCTTATTCTCTTTGTCTCCCACCTTACTGCGCACCCAATTGTAGGATTTGATCTTTGCACCCAGTTGAAGATCTTACAATACCAGAAGGCTCTCACTCTCAGCACTCCTCTCTTTCATAGTACAATAATCTCTCAACCCACAAAAATCAATATCAATACCCAACACTAGTACCGACCCGACCTAGGTCCTCTCGACCTCTATTTATACAGTATAGTCCCTCACTGAAAGCCTTAGGTCGAAAACTAGGTGTCAAAACCCTAATTACCCAAAACCCTAGGTGTCTAAAACCCTAGGTCAACTTGATCCACTTTTTCAGGGCTTCGCCAGCCTGTCTTTCTTCCCTTCTCACACGGTGATCCAAAGCATCCAATGGTGGCTTTCTCTACTTGTTGAGTTGTCTATGATTATTTTCTCTTGTTGATCTGTCATCCCTGATCTCCTCTTTCAACGTCTTGTTTTTCCGTGCTTCGCTCCATCTTTTCTACTCTTTTTCTTACTTCGACCCAGGGATAGTTACTGTGTCTCCCGCGCAGTTTGTGTTTGACCTTTTCTTCCTCAATCTTCACTTTCTTCCATAACCAAGGGCCAAAACCCACTGAAAGAAGAGACTAATCTATTTAGGTAGAAGCTAAGACATATTAATCCTATGTTGTTGCGTATCATGGAGAGAGAAGTAAAGAAGCTATTGGATGCCCAAATCATTGTCCCTTTGAGATATTCTGAATGGGTGGCCAATATTGTCCCAGTGAGAAAGAAAAGTGGAGAAATCAAACTCTGTGTTGATTTCAGAAATATAAATAGGAGCTCAAAGAAGGACAATTACCATTTACCAAAGATGGAACACATGCATAGGGTGATAGGTGCATCCAGGATTTCCATGATTGATGGTTTTTCTGGCTATAATCAGATCTCTATCTTGCCTAAAGACAGGGAGAAGACAACCTTCACCACTCCTTGGGGCACTTTCATGTATGCAAAAATGCCTTTTGGATTGATGAAAACAGGAGAAACATTTCAGTGAGCCATGGACATAGCTTTCATTGGGGAGAAGAATAAATTCATATTCATCTACCTAGATGAAATCACAGTTTTCTCCAGATCTGGTAAAGAAAATTGTTGTCACCTGAGGAAGGTTTTCCTAAAATGCAGAAAGTTTGGTCTTTCCCTGAACCCCAAAAAATCTTTGTTTTCCATGAAAGAGGGAAAGTTGTTGGGACACATAGTGTCAGCCGAGGGAGTCAAGATTGATCCCAGCAGGGTGGAGGCAATTAAGACCCTATCACTTCCCAGGTCCAAGAAAGAAGTCCAGTCTTTCCTAGGAAAGATTAACTTTTTAAGGAGCTTTGTTTCAAATTTTGTTCAGTTGGTAAAGCATATCATAGGCATGCTCGGGAAGGGGAATGAAGTAAAATGGAAAGTTGAACCCAGGGAATCCTTTGACCAAATCAAAAAATCACTAACTGAGGCACCTGTTCTTATCAATCCTGATTATTCCAAGGACTTTCTGATTTTTTCATTTGCTTCTTTTGATATAGTGGTTGTTGTCCTACTACAGAAAAATGACACAAGGATGGAGTAGCCTATTTCCTTTTTCAGCAGAGCACTAAGGGATGCTGAGATCAGGTATGAAATTATGGAGAAGAAGGCATTTGCCTTGGTGAAATATTTCAAGGCTTTCAGAGTCTTTGTTCTACACTCAAAGGTTATTTCATATGTTCCTTCAACTTTTGTGAAGGACATCCTTATTCATCTTGACATTGACGGGAGAAGGAGAAAAATGGACCGTCAATATCCTTGAGTTTGACCTAGAAATAAATCCCACCAAGCTAATTAAAGGCCAGGGTTTAGACATGTTGTTGGTTGAGTCTAATTGTAAGGTTATGGGGGTTAAATTCATCAAAATTTTCTCAGAAAATCAGTAGGCTGAATTACCTAATGGCAACCCTCATGACATCCCTCCATTGGAAGAATGTGCCTGGTATAAAGATATTATACATTTCCTGCAAGAGTTAAGGCTGCTTGATGCCATGGGAAAAAGAAGGGAAAGAGATTTAAAGCTCAAAGAAATCAGATATTGCCTTATTGACCAGGTCTTGTATTGGAAAGACCCTCTAGGAGTGCTTTTGAGATGTCTAGACCCTCAGGAGGCCTAAAGAATTATGTCTAATTTTCATAGTAGCCTATGTGGGGGACACCATTTCTGGAAGACCACAACCTACAAAATCCTCAGGGTTGGATATTATTGGACCAATTTATTCACCAATGTCTGCAGAAAGATCAGAGCCTGTATCAAATGTAAAAAATTCTCAGGAAAGCAACAACTTACATCCCTGCCACTAAAGCTTGTAGTAGCTTCATGACCCTTTGAGAAATGGGGATTGGACTTTATAAGGGAAATTCATCCTGCTTCTAGTGGTCAACACAGGTGGATCTTAACTGCCACAGATTATTTTACCAAATGGATAGAAGTTATCCCCACCAGGAGTGCTTCACAGAAAGTGATCATTGGTTTTATTGAAGATATTATGGCAAGGTTTAGTTTTCCAAATAGGATCATTACTCATAATGATGGTGTTATCACTCCAAGAAACTCCTTAGGGTTGTAGTCTAAGGATGCTTGGTAACTCAATATAATGTGTAAATATGCTTGGAACAATGGGGTCTTTAAAGATGACTGTAATAGACAACTCATCATACTTCTAAAGAGATGGTGCTTTCAGGAAACAATAATCAGATCAAGTAATTTGAAAGGGGGGATGAAGAACACTAATCTTGATTGCCAAATACAGTTGGGTGTAAGGCTTAATACAAGACAGAAAGAAAATCCTTCAATTCAAATCTACGAGCTCAATAAAGAGATAACAGTCTTCATAAGATAAAATAAACTGAAATGAAGTACATAAATTGAAACATGGATATTTCTGATATTGAAAGTGAAAGGGAACTATAATTTTATTATATCAAAAGAGTCTATACAATAGCACAAAAATGTATCCCAGTTTGAACCCCTTAGTACTCCAAATGTCTTTGGCTTTATAGCCTTACAAGATGAAATCTAGATCCTTGAAAGATGGATCAGATTTACTAAAAATAGTCAAATCAAAACAGATACAACAAGTGTAGGATGAGATGGAAAATCAAAACAAAATAGGAAAGGTCTTATTTAATGATCTCTAAAAATAGTAGATTACTGATGAAGTGCAGTTTTAGCCTCCCAAGGTTATTTGATTTGGTCCTCCAAAGATGAAATTCGAATTGGGTGATGTGTGATTTGATCCCCATCATTTTGCCCTTGAAAATGACCAAATCTAGTCAAAAAATTCCCTTTTGACTTTCATCTCCAAGAATGGCCTTCAGATTTTGATTTGATAATTCATAACCAGCTTATTGAAGAAGATTTCAAACCATTCAAACCCAAAAAATCCTGATCTGGGCAAAAATTCGGCTATTCTGGCTGTGACAGGCTTTCACCAACTAATTTACCCAAAAATCCTCTCCTTAGTTGGTGAAAGGCTGAGCTTTCACCAGCTAACTAGTTATAATTCTGCCTTTTGCGCTGGTGAAAGCGCAGATTTTTTCAAAATCAAATTTCTCAGTCATGAAGAGTCTGTTTTGCATGCTTAAATAGTCGATCGACATCTACAAATCCTAATATTTCCAATGGTTCTTTCAAATATGCATTTGGAGCTTGGAAATCTAGTTAAATATTCCCTACAAGATTAGGCATCATTCTTTCAAAAATGCCAGTGCATTTTTTATCGCTAACAACTGGCTCCAACTAGGATGGATACCTCCCTGTGAGGTCTCTAAGAACCTAGTAGACCTTGTGGCTTTAGAATTGGGCCATGGAGTCGTTCAGCCTTTTCAGTCCCAGCAATGTTTACAACCTGCATTTATGTCTTTGGCTATTTACCAGATCCCTTAAAATTTTGTTTCTACTCTGTTTCGGTGGTTAATGAGCACACACAAGCTCGCCTAAACCACCGAAAATAGAAACTTACCCAAAAATCAAAATTTTATGAATCTTGATTACCTACAAGAGTACAAATACCTCAGGGCTTGCTAGACGAAGCTCCTCTCTCTGTTTACTTGTAATCTCCTCCTGATGGGTTTCATCTTACAACTCTCCTTCCATAGAAGTGGCAATTTGAGCAAGGGCCTCTAATCCAAGTGGTATAGCTGTTGGGACTGCTTGTTCCTTCAAATGCAATCTGAGAAGTCTGAGTTTTTTATACAAAGATGCATTCTCTTTCATTAGTAGCTTGTTTCTTTCAATTGTCTTCTCATGTCTCTACTTGACTTCTTGGATCTTGTCATAAAGCTCAACGTTTATGTCCAAGAGTTGTGCATTATGCAACTTGACTTGTTTATCTGAATGTTTCAAGCTGTACAACTCTTTCAACAGTTGATTTATCTTGTTGGCTTTAGATACAGTAGGTTCAGTAGATGACTGTGTTATCTCTGGAGGTTCCTGCTCCTCTGGAGGGGTAGGAGTAGGGAGATCAGGATATTATTTACCCTCTGTAGGTTGTTGCTGTGTACCAGGTTCATTTAGCTGCTCTATTTCTCGATCTGAGTCAGAGTAAGGTAAATTAAGAAGATTACCCTCTACAGGTGCATCTTCTACCTTGTCAAATGCCAACTTTCTCTTAGATCTCTTCCTTTTAGACGAAGAGGGTTGCTCTTATTGTGGTAGAGGAGAAATGGCTCTTCTCTTCCTCTGATTGCTTTTAGGTGTGATGCTTTTCCTGCCACTGGTTTGTTTGGCTTCCTCCTCTGGTGGTTTCTTAGTTTTTAATTCGTTCCAAAAGAGGAAGAAATCCCAGTCAACCTGTTTCTTCTTCAAATATTTTTTGACAAGAAGGGTAATGAGCCCTTGGTGAGACAGTCTGCTAGCAACTTTTGTTGGTTTAACCTTAACTTGTCTTGCCATTTTAGTCAGAGTTTTATGAAAGAAGAAAGGTAGGTTGATAGGTTCTCTGCCTATGAAATGATTGAGAAGTTTAAAATGATAAAACATTATTCTGTTGTATCGGCCCTCACAGGTAATGTATACAAAGATTGTTTTCAGCAATGCCTGCCAATGTGGCTCCAAAAGGGATATCCTTCTTCCAAATCAAGTCTTTGTGAATGGGCAGTAGATAAGACCTGAACTCAATGTTGGATGGCACTGTAGATTTGAACCAACAGTCTCCAGTCCTTGGAAGACCTGTAAACTCTGCTATAGAAGCTTCATCAATGATGAATTCTTCTTTTCCTATCTTGGCAGATCTTCCATTATATGCAAGTGCAAAGGACTCTCCTAATTGCTGATGAAAACTAGTCAGTTTCTCACAATAGTTGAATACACCTGCATGTTTGAAATGTTCTGCTACTTCTGGATGCACCTCCAAATACCAAACACCATCAACTTCGACCCTTAAGGCCGGTCTTAATTTTTCCATAAATGATTGTTGATGTGTCCTTCAAAACCAGGAGTTATGTGTGCAATTGATAGATAGACTTCCTTTCTCCACGGATCAAAGAGTCTATGTCAAGATCAAGGGTATGGCTTAATAGTAGACTATGACTCAACAAACAGAAGAAAATATTTAGGCAAGCATCGAATCAAGGTTTTGACGAGATAATAGGTCTTTAAATTTTGACAAATAATCAACCGTGACTCAGTAAATAGGAGGAATTTTAGATAACAGACATGATTCAGGGTTGTGACCTATGAATCAACTCAACAATTAAAGAGATAACTGATAGTGCAATTGAGGACGTCTAATTTGAGCTAATCAGTCAGTGTGTTTTTAAGAACAGACTCAACGGTTATGGGCAATATTTGGAGTTCAAGTGTAATGAAAATCTTAAACACACAAAGAATATAGGCAACATTCAGTCAATTTAGGCAGAGACTAAGCAAAAACTGTGACTCGACTAACAGAAGCAAATATTTGAGGCGATAATTGTTCAAGCATTGATCACAGAACCAGAATTTAAGCCGTTTGATAATTGAAATGCACACCTGTAGGATGAGTTTGCTCTCCAAACTAGAGTTTCAACCATCTTTTGCCACTTGAACGAATCTGGAGTTGTAATTGCGCACCTGTATGAGGGAATTTCGGTTGTTTGATCTGCTAAACAATACCCGAACTCGATGCATGAAATAATGAACAATTAACCATATTCTAATTCAAATATGACATCACAAAATTCAAGACCATTCTCCATAAGATCCGTATGCAATCTCGAGTTTGTTATGACATAATCCCTCATGAAATTCTGCACCATACCCAAATTAATGATAACCAACAGCCCGAGCATATAGATGATGTTTCGGCAGCCATTTCTCATCAACTTGCAATGATAACATGTAAACTTCACCAATCGTGTCACCTTCATGCCCGACTCGGGGGGTGGGAATATTCCACCTAGAAGAGGAGGCGCATCTCCAGGAAAGCACCGAACATGTATTTCTATAACTGGCAGAGTGGATAGAATTCCCTTCTTGTTAACATTTCCAACAACCTCATCCAAAAATTTAGCCACACCTGTAGCATGCAGGTGCAGGAAATTCACTCCACCTAAAAAGATGTAGCACTCAATGATTTTCATTGCAACCGGTAAATGTTCAAAGCTCTTCTCGATAATAGCTATAAGATTTGGAAAAAGATCCAGCAGTTGTGGAACCATTGAAGGTGTATGATTGAGGGTAGCCTCCCATAACAACACTCCATCCTCCAGGAGATTGAGTTCATCTGGACTATTTATATCAGTACTGAACTGTAGAATAGGTAGCAGCATGTTATAGGACATAGGTGACCGAGGACCAAGAGCCACCATGAAAATTTGCACTGCAAGTATAACTTGAATTCTTAGTAGACTTTCACCACTCGATTCATTCTAGACCTTTGAGTCAAACTCTTGCACGTTCTACATAGTCTGAAAGCACATGTCCAAACATGTCGGTACATACTCCACAAAGTCTTCCTCATAGAACTGGACATCCTCCATGAGAAAACACAAAGATCGGCAAGATGCAGGTTTCATAGCTAAATCCTTATCTTGGAGCAAACCCAACAATGCACAATATACCAGCTTTCTGATCTCACCTTTGATCTCAGATACCCACTGGCCCAAAATCAATGCAACCCTGCGACAGATTATGCGTCCATTTGAATGTGTGTTATGCAGCTCAGGGAAAAGCACTCCTTCAAACCATGATTTGAAGCTTAAATAGTTGGACAGTTCATAATGAGTAACTCCAACAGAACTGTAAGCAACCTCCTTGAGAAGCATTCCTGGTGTTATATCAAACTCAGTTGTAGGGAAATTACCCATTGCCTCCTTAAGAATATCAACTATAAGCGGAGCCAAAATCTGTCTGTAAAGTGCCTTGCATTTTTTGTCGTGACATAAAGGCAAGCAACATCCTACTAGATGATAAATTCAATGCAAGGGTTGCAGATTTCGAACTCTCAAAGCTTGTTTCATTACCAGATATGGAAGGTTCAGCTCCAGATCATGTATCAACAGCTGACTGATAAGAGCGATGTATATAGTTTTGGCGTGGTTCTTCTTGAGCTTTTGACAGGCATGGAACCCATTTCACATGGAAAGAACATTATTAGGGAGGTACATGTTCTGATCAATATGATCTTCACCCATTTAATGCCACCAGGAACAGATATTAGCAGTACATCCTCCATGTAATCTCATATTTATTTTGCATCTAGATGAACCAGAGCTTGAAACCTCCTGATCTTTTTGACTGCTCTCCAAGGTTTTCTGCTCTCCAAGGTTTTCTGCATCTTTAGAAACCATCCTTGAAAGATTTGGTTGGTAAAAAGTCAAATCTGGGCAAAAATACAACTTTGCTACCATGTAACAGGTTTCACCAGCTAATTTTCCCTGAATCTTCCCCTTTAGCTGGTGAAAAGGAAAGATTTCAACAACTAACTAGCGGATTTCAAAACCAATAAGCTGGTGAAAACCCAGAAAAATTGCCTTGGGAAAAAATCACATTTCTATGAATCTGCAACAGACACCTGAGAAATTGATGGATGACTTAGAGGCTGACTGAGTAACCACAGCATGGAGGGATGATCCAGATCGATCCATTAAGCGTTAAAAGGGAGTCTCTTTGCCTAATTAAGAAAATTGAAAGTAATCTACTTGCTCAAAGAAAAGAGCTTATTCTTCTATCTACTCCTACTCTAACCATTGTATTGCTTCCAAATCAGGTGAAATCATGCTTCCAATGAAGCCATACAAGTATCTGAATAACTGGTAAAAATTCTAATCTGGAAATGATGAATGCGGGAAAACATAGAATACTGATATACAATTTGAAAGTGCAACATAACCAACCTTCGTTTGACAAGAACAATTTGACATTTATGTTGCTCGAATACTCTAAATAATCAGCAAAAGGATCAATGACACTGTAAGAAAACACTTCTTCCTGTTGCTTCGACTGAACATCATAAGATCTTTGCATACCCTTCTTCCGAGAATAGCTGCCACCTTCAACTGTCTGTAAATATGAACATGGATGCAAACTGACTGCATTGTTGATGATGAATGGTTTGTTGTTGTCTGCAGATCTAGGTTCAAGTAC